>JACEFZ010010322.1:0-5000 GCA_014155875.1 Cepaea nemoralis | reverse complement strand
TCTTGTGTGTGTGGTGTGTGTGTGTGTGTGGTGTGTGTGTTGTGTGTGTGTGTGGTGTGTGGTGTGTGTCTTGTGTGTGTGTGTGTGTGTGTGTGTGGTGTGTGTGTGTTGGTGTGTGTGGTGTGTGTGTGTGGTTTGTGTTGGTGTATGTGTCGTGTGTTTGTCGTGTGTGTGGTGTGTGTATGTTTGTGTGTGGTGTGTGTGTGTGTGTGTGTGTGTGGTGTTGTGTGTGTGTAGTGTGTGTATGTGTGTCTGTGTGTATTCAATGGCATTTGACATTGTACAACATCAGAAACGTTTGTAAATCGTGAGGAATATGGGCTTTCCACTACATGTAGTGTAGCTTGTAAAAATGCTCGTTCTATACCAGTGGTTCTCAACCGGTGGGGAATTCCGGGGAAGGGAGATTTTAGGAGTTCAGGGGGAGGGGATGAATATTATTTTAAGATCGCGTTAATACAAGAACCGATTGCTTGATATTGTTCTTCCCTCCATACTTTACGGTTCTGTACTTGTCGCCCTTCTGAAATTCGTTTTATAACGTAAGTAGACCCACAAATCACGTTGTATGTAGACGTCTAGACTTGTTCTGGTATGTGATAGTAAATTTAACTTCCATTTTTACGTATACTATGGGGGATGGAGCTGCGATTTATAGGGAGTAAATACGAAAATGGGGCATTCTGAACATATGGTGAAGGGGTGCATGGACCAAAAAATGTTGAGAACCACTGAACTAGGAGAACTAGCAGACCCAAGAACGGTATACTTCACGGACTATGTTAGAATGATAAAAGAATTGTAATACATTAGATCCCAATATACTGATATATGCATGGAAATGAAGACAGGCAAAGGAGGTGGGACGACTACTCAGCCTATCAGACATACCATATAAATCGGCAAAGAGGTTTATATAAAGCACATATAGAACCAGGTGGGAATCAGAGCATCCAGGTCACCAGAAAGATTATGCATATTAGCAACTCGGCCGAAGTAAACAAGAAGCAATATTCAGACTCTGAACAGTGCGTTACAGGCTAAAATACCTTTTGTTCAATAAACTAAGATAAGGGATATTGATGAATGTGAAATGACTGCTAAACATTTACTGCACGAGTGTCCAAGCGTGCTGAACAGAGAAAACAACTCTTGCATCCACCCTCTCCATCTCAGGACAAACTACAGCGATGTCAACAAATTTAAACGGACTGCTGTTTTTTTTTTCTTTTTTTAAACAAAACAATATATTCTAGGTGATATATGTAGGTGTACGAGGAGTGGCTGGCCGAGTGGCTAGAATGCCGGATTTTCCTTCAGGAGACCCGGGTTACAATTCTCGGTAAGATGTGTGGGATTTTTTTTTCTGTCGGGGGCAAAAAGAAAATCCTAACCTGCACAGTTCGCAGAGACTGCACTAGCCAGCCAGGCGGCCTTAATTCCTCAGGCTCAAAGACACACCTGCCATACACATAGCTTGTTTAGGGAGATAGTCAGTGGGGACAGGGCAGGATCCCGGCTTCGTTCTTCAACAAGGCGTTCGTCCGGCGCTGACTCCTGAGCCCATTACTTGCAGCAGTGTGGACACTATATACCAGGCTTCCGTCAAGGACAGCACTGCTCCTTACTGGCTGCTATTGCTTTATGGTAGGTGATCAAGGCAGGAGCTGACTCGTTTCGGCTATCTTTCCCCTCCAGGTTCGAATCGCTGGCCTGCAGGACTTTCATATGGCACTGTAGTTATGCTGTTCCTATGTGACGCCCGGACTCCATTGAGACAGTGTACCATATTCCAGTTAGTCGACTGCAGGTGCGTCCGAGACAAGGAGTTTGAGTATGCCGTACCCTAAGTCCCTACACCAGCCAGTCCCTGACCATAAACCAATACTTTAATGAAAGCCTGGGCTATAGCATCCACCAACAACAGCTGCAACTAAAGAAGTAGCCATGGGAAACCATCTCAACTGTACCTGCCCAGGAATGAGACAGCCGATATCCATCAGCGGTCAAAGCAACGAAGTCAGGGGCACGAGGACTGTGATAACTTGCTATAATTTTGGGAGACATTCAATTGTCGTGCGTGCATACAGTTTACTGATCCCTGCAGTTTAGATACTAAACCGTTTTTTCATCTTAATTCGTGTGGTGTGTATTTTCCATGTTTTTGTGTTCAGCAATGGATTTGTAAGTACCAAGTTCTGTATGGAGCGGGGCACATTGCAGAGCATGTATTTGATGGTTAGTGTGAACTCGCAGCAAATTCATAATCTCGTTTGTTAAATTTAACTTGCATGGAGTCCAGAACAGAATAAGAAACGACGGACATTCAGCGAATTGATAAACACCATTATTTTGAAAGATTTCAAGAGAAGTAGGTCATCCCGTGAGAGCAGTTTCAGGAGATTTCAAATGATTGCTTCAGTTTGAAAGTGTTGTTTTATTTCTGTGTCATTTTGAATTGTTGACACGGTAGTGGGTGTGTGGTAACCATGGGATCAATGTGAAAACATAACAAATAATGCTAACAATGTTTATATCAATGGGAGATTCATTATATCAAAGGGAGATTCATTATATCAAAGGGAGATTCATTATACCAAACAAACAACAAGTTAGTTGCATGTCCTCTACAGGACACAACAGTCAACCCCAGCATATTTTGGCTGTTCATGATTCCTGGGCAAGTTTACGTTCAGTAGTTTGCCATTGCTTTCTGAACGATCGGCACCCATACCATTTCATAAAATACCAACGTAAGGCCATTATCAAAGGAAGATTCATTATATCAAAAGGGGGAGATTCATTATATTAAAAGGGGGATTTTTTATACCATAGGCAGATTCATTATATCAAAGGGTGATTCTAATATCAAAAGGAGATTCATTATATCAAAGGGAGATTCATTATATCAAAGGGAGATTCAGTATATCAAAGGGAGATTCATTATATCAAAGGGAGATTCATTATATCAAAGGGGGATTCATTATATCAAAGGGAGATTCATTATATCAAAGGGAGATTCATTATATCAAAGGGAGATTCACTATATCAAAGGGAGATTCACTATATCAAAGGGAGATTCATAATATCAAAAGGAGATTCATTAGTTGTGTTTATTTTTACAAAGTCCGTTAGCAGGAAACTGCCACGGGTGGGTAAGTGACATTTTAGGAGCATCATGTACTTGTCTAAGTACTCAGAGGAACAAGTCTTTTCCTCAAGTAGCGGACATCAAGAGCTGGCATTGAACCATTGTCCTACCGAGCTTATGACATGGTCGACGTAACGACCTAACCAATAAGCCGGCTACTGCATTAGCGTACATGGCTTAAAATACACTGGCACCCACTCATATATGGTACGGACATCCACCAGGACACTCCTTCATAGTTGTCACTCTTGGACCACAATCACATCTCCATTGATTCCAGTTTCACGCCTTACCTTCCTGCCCTCTTTTTCACGCACCACTTCCACTCATTTACCTGGGATCTTCACTGAACCGTTACCATCTCCTACCCCGGTCCCCATGACCCACAGACTTCCAAAAACGTCTATATAAGAGTATCCACGTACAATTCATGTTAGTATCACAGTCTGTGATTCTGAGATCAGTAGCAAAAATTTTGTTTGAAATTTTCATTTTCTCTTCATTGTTCTCATTTTTTTTCCTTTTTATTCTTCTTATCCCCGTTCTTATTTACGCCTTAAAGTAGTCACTGGAGGATCTTCTCCGTGATTATATGTTGTGTTTTGTGTATGTATGTATTTGTTTGCTGATGAAGGCTAGTCGCCGCATGGTCCTGTATGTTTCGTAATTCTATTCTGTAAAGCTGGATTACTTTGTGTTATTTTATAAGATTTACACAATACTGGAGGCACATGTTTCTGAGATCAGTACAAAAGGCGCGGTACATCTACTGTGAACACGTAATGTGTATCAATTCCATAACTGAATTGACCAAGAAACGTGATACAACTGTCAAAGGTTTGTGATCAGATCTAGGTGTGAAGACAACATTTTGGATTGGTTTATCTTGGAGACTACAACTTGTCGGATTGGTTCATTTTGGAGACGACAACTTTTAGGATTAGTTCATCTTGGAGACAACTTTTCGGATTAGTTCATCTTGGAGACAACTTTACGGATTTGTTCATTCATTGATAGCTCAACAGCTACCGACGACATTGTCTTGTATGCAGGTTGTAGTGGGCTGTCGTAGGTTTCCCTGTCACAAGCTGTATTGTGTCGTAGGTTTCCCTGTCACAAGCTTTATTGTGTCGTAGGTTTCCCTGTCACAAGCTTTATTGTGCTAGCGGGCAGGCTATTTTATGGTGTCGATGATTTCTCTATCACAAATTTCATTGTGCTAGCGGGCAGGCTGATTTATGGTGTCGTTGATTTCTTCAACCACAGACGACTTTGTGTTGTACCGCAGCTATAGTTTCATGTAGATGTCGCTGTCACAAACTTCACTGTGCTAGCGGGCAGGCTATTTTGTGGTGTCATGTATGACTGTTTTATGGTGTCGATGATTTCTCTGTCACAAACTTCATTGTGCTAGAGGGCGGGATGTTTTATGGTGTTGTTGATTTCTTCACCACAGACGACATTGGGTTATACCGCAGCTGTAGTTTAATGTAGGCTGTCTCTGCCACAAGCTTCATTGTGCTATCGGGCGGGCTGTTTTGTCGTCTCGTAGATTTCTGTTTTGTGATGTAGACGTCTATACGACAGACACAATTGTGCTGTTTGGCAGGCTGTGTTGGTGGATGTACATTTCTGGATATACCTGCAGCCTGAAAGTCAAAAGAAAGAACTTAATTATAATGAAAGACATGGAGTACAAGATCAAAAATGGAATAAAGGCAAAGGAGAAAATGATTGAAATAGGTCTCACACTGAGCGCGTGAGAATTAAGATGGTGCGTGATGGTGGAAATGACCATGCGTTCACATGCATCCAAGTGGGGAATTTAAGACATGTTGACAGTTAATTG
>JACEFZ010010321.1:0-46972 GCA_014155875.1 Cepaea nemoralis | reverse complement strand
ATTTTTGAACCCCCCCCTAACTGGGGGCCCCCTAAAAACCCCCCTTCGCATACACAAAAAAGAATAATTTCTCCCCCAAAAAAAAAAAGGGTCTATACACATACATTGCACACACGTGACAGTTTTCTTTATTAAATTATTTTATCATTTGTTAGAAGCCAGAGTTGTGTGGGTATGTTCTGGGGGAATATGAAGAGGGGTATTGTCCCGTGGTAAGAAGAGAGAGAGATAGTGATCCAGAGACTGAAGGGGTTGTGTAGACAAAGATCAATTAGATTCCAAGGCTGATGATATAGAATTATAAGAGTGTGCTTGTTGATTCCTCTCACCCCAGGGACAATAGGTGACATTCCCCTACCTTCTCCAACTGGTCCCACAGGCCCACGACCATCTCTCCCTTGTCCATAGGTAATCTACCACCAAGAGGTGGTATAATCCAGGAGCCTATAATCCTGTTCATTGCCTCGCACTCTCGCATGCAGTGAACCGTGGAATGTTATCGAACTGATTAGGAAGTGGTCGGAGGGAACACAAATGTTGTTTGTGAGAAGTACGTTGCGTATACCTTGGCCTATCAGAGAAACTAACGAGTCCATGGGAAAGGCTAATGCAATTAGAACATTATAGTTAGACGTAATATAACAGAGCGTCTGTTATAGCAATTGCACGGTTGACGGTCGTTGTTCAAAATGGCATAGCTCAGGTCTGAAACTTAAATATTGAAGATATTTACTGTGCAATTCAAATATTAGCAAGTAGCGCATGGTCAAGCACAATCGCATGATGATGCGACGACTGCTACGTATGTTGACAACAATCAACGTACGACACAGAAGCCATCTAGCCAGCGACCAAGCAAGATGCTCGATCCTTGATGAACGATTTGATTCCATTTAGTTTTAATGGAACCCGTCATTTACTTGGGCTCTTAATATTAGTGAGGAAAGGGGTAAAGTAAAAGGAACCATGAAAAATGTTTTTTTTTTCTTGAGATAACATCGAGAATTAAATAAATGCCTTTTTGTACAGTAAACTAAATGAAATGGCCATATTTTTTATGCTGTTTGACGTTCCGACTTGGAACCGCCCTTTTTTGTACCAGAAGTCAATAAAGGATGCCAAAACCTAAAATCTATGGAGGCTGGCTTATACATTATTCTGCGTTTCAAAGGTTTTTGGAATTTCGTTGCATTCACCTTGAAAATTACCGCTTCTGTTCGACGCCTGTTTGCTTTCTGAGTTGAGAATGTATTTCAGCATGCTTTACGATCCGGCTGCCATGTACCCATCTGCGCTGGTTGGCCACAATGGGTGGCGACACTGCCAAAGTAACAAGGAGACACATATGTATCTTTCTTTGGTCATGTTGGGCAACGTCATACTTAGAAAAATCAGCGATAGAACAAACAGGGACATACCAATGGAAATGATGTGGATGGAGTCTGCACGAGGGTACGGAGGTACGAACAGAATGTATTCAGAATACCGGGGACCGGTATTGAGTCGGCTCTGTGGCGAAGGGATTGCCGACGCAATTCGTAATCCAGCATACTACGTTCGAAACACAGCTGCGGGCGATTTGGAAGCAGACCGCCTGGCGTTGGTTTCTATACAATGGTCTGTACGAATGCAGGTCGTTCAGAAAGCAATGGCAAACTATTGAACTAAACTTCCCCAGGAATCACAAACAGCCCAAAAATGCTGGAATTAACTGCTACGTCATATAAAGGATATGCAACCAACAACAACAGGGGACCGTGATCTGAGAATATGTATGGAAGCCAACTTAGTTAGTTGTGATGATGATTATGATGATGACGATGATGATGATGATGATGATGATGATGATGATGATGATGATGATGATGATGATGATGATGATGACTTAAAACATGAAAGTCGTACAGATGTGACCAATAAAGGTCAAACTCCTAAGATAAAGTTTTGTTCTTTAGTGTTGACGAAGTCGGTCATTGAGCCGGCTAGTGCAAAAATATAATTAGTCAGACAGACAGACAGACAGACAGACAGACAGACAGACAGACAGACAGACAGACAGACAGACAGACGGACGGACGACAGACAGACAGACAGACAGACAGACAGACAGACAGACAGACAGACAGACAGACAGACAGACAGACAGACAGACAGACAGACAGATGAAACGCAATAAGTAGACATAAGGAAACAAGCAGAAACTAAGAGATGCAAGGTTTCGATACTCATACAGAAGTAGCAAAAGTGAAGATGCTAGAAAATTATTAAAAAGAGATACAAACAAAGACAGCAGTAAGAACATACAGACTACAAGATGTTTTTAAGAACACAGAATAATTAAAGCTAGACTAGATGTAATCAGTAGAACTCTATAAGTCAGACATCTCATCATCTCATCTCAACTAATCTCATCTTGTTCCATTTGTACGTTGCGGTGTTGAGGTGAATAATAAACAGCGGGAGAGATCCCATTTATGGGCTTCATATATCGAGATTCACATGGACTCTGTTATTCTCTCTGTCCATCATTTACATAGTCTGCCTCTTATTCTGATTCCATTTAGTGTGTACACCGTTGCTTTTTGTGGTATACTGTTAGTTACTAACCTAGTTATGTGCTCAAACCAACTTGCTGTGTTCATATGAAATCTAGCACTGCTATAACTCCCACTTAGTAGCGATTTCTCCATTTCTGATTATCTCTCTTCTTGATACATTGAGTATTCTTCTCAGGAATATAACTTCCGTTGCACTTTTTATTTTCTCTGTTTCTATCAGTGTCCATGATTGGTATTGGTAGCATAGAGTTGGTATGAAGATTGTGTTGTAGTACTTTGTTAGTATCTATAGATATATGTTTGTTCTTTAGTATTGCTGTCATTTGTTTACTGTCATTCATTCATTCATTCATTCAGTAGCATGTCCTTTGCAGAACCTCGCTGCCATAACAACCTTCCGGAAAACCTCTCGATCATAAGCAAGATGTCCCGCGTCTGATACACCCATCTGGAGATCATCCGCCACATCCTGCACCCATCTTCTCTTTGGCCTTCCTCTTCCTCTCTTCCCAGGCATATATCCTTCCATTATTGTTCTCTCCAAACTTTCGTGACGTTTCAAGTGACCAAAATATTTCAATTTTCTTTGTTTTATCGTATTTAATAGCCAACCTTCTTCATTATTCAATTCTTGAAGTATGGATGCATTTGTTCTTTTCTTTACCCAAGATATTCTTAGAACTCATCTATAACTGTTTACTGTCAGACAACTAAATTAAACTGCACAGGCTTTTAAAGGCGAAATAGAGAACACAAGCTACAGAAACTTACCAAGTAAAAGTACTGGACAAAGCAATCTCTGGAGCATTGAGTGAACTTAGCAGAACCCAGCGACCCAACAGATGATCTGTCAGGGTGATGGATGAGAAGTCAGTGGACGTTTGGTGCTGATAATTAGAGGGGTGGCACAAGATAGGAAGTACTCGAGGTTCAACAATGTTGGAAAGTCTTTGTTAAGATGTGCCGTACGTGAGACAGACAGCCACCAGGTAAATGTGGTAGATTTACGGAATAGAGATTTGGCATGAAGAAAAGTTCATAACGTTTTGTTAACATTGCCGTTTGTTATAATCAAACAAATTCATCAATATTAGTGTCATTTCGGGACATGATTGATACAGGCATTGATAATGCACATTGGGAGCACGTCGCCGCTGAACGTGTTGCATGGAGGGCAACTATCAGAAATGGAATAAAGACAAAGGAGAAAATGATTGCAGATAAAGCACACACAGAGCGTGAGAGACGTAAGATGGTGCAAAATGGTGGAAATGACCATGTTTTCACATGCACCTACTGTGGGCAAACATTTGCAGCAAGAATTGGCCTTACCAGCCACACTCGCCACCGCCATGGATCGTAGTTATTAAGCCTTTTTGAAGCACAATGTACCAAACTATCGTCTGTCAAGGCGGAAAGGTGCCAATGTAAAGTGTCATTTCATCTTCACAATTGTCATCAACGTTGTCATTATTACCATTATCACCGTTCTCTTCATCATCATCATCATCATCATCATCATCATCATCATCATCATCATCATCATCATCATCATCATCATCATCATCATCATCATCATCATCATCATCATCATCATCATCATCAACATCAACAACATCATCATCAAACTCATTATTATCATTTTAGATGTTGTTATCATCATCAACAACAACAATGCCCCATCATTATTATCGAAAACAATATTTTTAAATTTATCATCATCTTCTTCATCCTATCTTTATCAGTTGCTATCCATTAATGTCCTCTCTATGCTAATTTGGTGCAGTGTTTATTATTGCGACCATGATGTTTTCTTATGTCTAAATATAACTTATATCCATCAAACCTAGAATAGTCGTGTACCAAATAAGCTTGGCGTACTTCTCAGCTCAACTATGGAACAACTTTACACAGCGAAACAAAGAAAGAACCAATCACTATACATTCAAAAGTTAGTTGCATGAACTTTAGAAGACGCTGCATTTATTTGTCTTTGTGATTTGCTGGGCAATTTTAGTTCAGTAGTCGCAATTCCTTTCTGAACGGCCGAGGTCTCACACTACGGAAATCACCGCGAACTAGTCTGTTTTAAATTGCCCGCGGCTGATATACCCACCCTGTTAGTTAAGTTAGATGCATATCCTTTACAGGACGTCGCCGTCAACAGCAGCATTTTCTTGTTACTGTTTGTGATCTCTTGGCAAGTTCACGTTCAGTAATATGCCATGGATTTCTGAACGACCGGAACCCAGACCATTTTATTACAAACCCAACGCAAGGTGGTCTATTGCCAAATCTCCCACAGCTGTGTTTCGAACGCGGGTATGTGTGATTACGAACTTTGTCCATAACCTCTTCGCCACGGTGCCGGTACGATGTTCGCCACGAAGGTAATATATAAGACGCAGACGCCGGTTCTACACACGCATACACACACACACACCCACCCACCCACCCACTCACCCACTCACCCACCCACACACACACACACCGCATGGAGCTGACTGCAACATCCCGTAAAGAATATGCAACTAACTATTCTATGACTTTTATCATTGTAAAAATTTCACCCTACCAGCGGTTGTGTGGCCTAGTAGTTTTACTATAAAAATAACGAGTGCCAAAAAAAAACACTCCCGATTCTCGACAGGGAACAATTTGGTTTCGAGCTGCCACGACTGCCTCTATCTCGTTAAGACCAGCTTCGATGCATAGTGTGGATCATTTGGATCATTTTATAGCATTAGGAAAGGATAGTATATTATCCCTTTAATCCTGGAGTAGTGGGTCATGAATAACGAAGTATTGGTAAGATAGGGTGACGTGACAGTTTGTTTTCCATGCTATGTCTTCGTGGAGGATGGACAGTGGTAGAATGCCAAAGAGCATCTGTTTCGTGAAATACAGTAGGGTAAAAGATCTCGGGGTCGGCCTCGACTACGGTACAAAGATATTGCACCTCGATAGCGCCGCGTTAAGGGCAACGATCATATATGGAATAAATTCAAAGGAAAAAATGATTGCAGATAGTTCACATTCTGAGTGCGTGAGACGTCAGATGGTTCGTGATGGTGGAAATGTCCATTGTGGACCAACATTTACTTCGCGAACTGGTCTGATCAGTCTCATCTGCTACAGCCCTGGATTGTTCTTATTATGTCTTTTATTTTAAGCACAATGTAATAAACAATATTCTGTCAAGACGACAATTTGCCAGCAGTGAATCGAATGCCTAGTCTTCTCAGATGGGGCAAACAGTAGGACGAGCTGCACAAGCTAAAATTCCTCCGTAGTTAAAAACTGAGCAGGCCGAAAATGCCCGTGTGTAACCAGAATTAAATGTTTTGCATATCCTTTACAGGACATCGCTGTCAACATCAGCATCTTTCAGCTGTATGTTGATTTCTTGGCAAGATTACGCTCAGTAGTTTGCCATTGATTTCTGAGCGGCCGGCTCAGTTATCCCGCAAGTCACCAGCGGGGATCGAACCGCTCCCAGCTCTCGCCCCGCTACGAGACTCTGCGTGATAAACGGGATTACGGAGAAAGTGTTGTAACCCCTCTGCCAGAGAGACCGGCGTAACCAGAATTACCCATACTATAAATCTATTGTGGGTATGTTTCCTAATTGTAAAATGTAACCAGAAATATTCGGTGTGTGCTTGTAACGTTCTGGTCGGAGAAAAAAATTATGCCTCTTTTTGGCACTGAACTGGGACCATTTTCTTGGCAAGCAAATGCACTACCTACCTCTACAATAAAGGTTCACCATATTTTAAACCACGGTACAATTACAAAACTAAGTAATTAACGACTGATGATAAAAAAATAATATTGCGGGAGAAAACAAAAATAGAAATTAAACAAATAAAATAAGACATTGTAGCCAAAAGCAGAAGCAATGGACACATAAACTCAACCATAACGCTAACTGCAACTTCATTTGCACGGAATGTTTCTAAAATTTCCAGGTTTATACTGGCTTCTGGTTTTGGTTTCACGTGTTTGTAATTGCTTTCTTTTTAAACTGGCAATTTTGAGGACGTCAAGGTCAAGTGGATCACGCCGGAGGGTAATTTAGTCGAGGTAGTTTATGTTCGCGTGAAAATCTACTTTCACCGGGATGGGAAAACAATGGTTGTATGCACAGACGCGGTGGTAACTGTAAAAGCACTGTGTCGTGATTGGGGGCGGGAATGTCTTCATTCTGTTGATTTGTAGTCTAGCAATTAAACAGCCTCCTGGATGTTGATGTTTATTATTGGAGTTGGTGGAATGGAATTCTGGGTGATAAACAGCAGAGCGAAAGAAATAGTGTAAGAGACAACAACACATAGAGAAGAGGAGGAGTAGACACAAATGAATAATATGAGGAGGGTATGGACGGAGCTGCATGGATGTCTAAGGATCGGAAGGCTTGGGGTGAGTTGGTTAAGGGCCTAAGAAGATCGCGGGAAGAATTCCGGATGAAAAATAAACTCAAAAACTATAATTTCAGTCTGCGTAACAATGAGACAGTTGTCAGGTTCAGTACTCAACAAGTGGGAATCATACCATTGAAGACATCAAGAGTTGATGCATATTACCAACTCGACCGGAATCAAAAAGTAGCAATCTTCAGACTGTATAATTGGCTGAAATACTACTCGTCCAACAAACGAAAGATGTGATATATTGATGGATTTAACTTTGGAATTGGAAAAATGACAAACATCTGCTGCAAGAGTACACAACATACGTACAACAGAGACCATTAGTTTGGCCTACACCTGCTCCATTTGAGGACAAACTTGATGGAGATGTCAACAAGTTGATGTCAACTACTGGTGGTCGGCATGGCCGAATAGGTAACAACATCCGGCTTTAACATCCGGTGTGCTCATGTCAAAGTAGTGGGTTCAACTCCTACACCGTCCAGTTTGGACTAAATATTTTCTTCTCTTCCTGGGCTTGGAGACGTAAGTTACAAATACCTCAAAGTCGGAGTGGGTTATTCTGATGGCGAGGAACACTAGCAATAGGGAAAGCTAATCCACAAACAAGATCAGTCCAGTGTACCGTAAGTAGAAGTAAGCTAACGCCAAAAAAAAAAAATAGTTAACGGCTGCTTTAGTTACATGTAATCAAGTTGGCGTCTGAAGGTGCACGCAGAAGAAGAAGAAGAAGAAGAAGAAGAAGGAGGAGGAGGAGGAGGAGGAGGAGAAGGAGAAAAGAAGAAGAAGAAGAAGAAGAAGGAGAGAAGAAGAAGAAAAGAAGAAGAAGAAGAAGAAGAAGAAGAACAAGAAGAAGAAGAAACGCACTGTATGCACTCTTATAACATACCCACCCTTCTATGTAAGCTCTCTTGTAACATTCCCACCCGTCTATGTATGCGCTCTTGTAATACACCCACCCTTCTATGTATGTTCTCTTGTAACATACCCACCCTTCTATGTAAGATCTATTTTAACATACCCACCCCTCTATGTATGTTCTCATGTATCTTACCCACACTTCTATGCATGCTCTCTTACTAGTAACATACCCACCATTCTATGTAAGCTCTCTTGTAACATTCCCACCCGTCTATGTATGCGCTCTTGTAATACACCCACCCTTCTATGTATGTTCTCTTGTAACATACCCACCCTTCTATGTAAGATCTATTTTAACATACCCACCCCTCTATGTATGTTCTCATGTATCTTACCCACACTTCTATGCATGCTCTCTTACTAGTAACATACCCACCCTTCTATGTATGGTCTCTTGTAACATACCCACTCTTCTATGCATGTTCTCTTCTAACATACCCACCCTTCTGTGTATGTTCTCTTGTAACATACCCATCCGTCTATGCATGTTCTCTTGTATCATACCCACCCTTCTATGTGTTTTCTCTTGTAACGTACCCACCCTTCTATGTATGTTCTTTTGTAACATACCCACAATTCTATGTATGCTCTCTTTTAACATACCCGCCCTTCTATGTATGCTCTCTTGTAACATACCCACCATTGTACGTATTTTGTCTCGTAACATACCCACCCTTCATGTATGTTCTCTTGTAACATACCTACACTTATATGTATGCTTTCTTGTAACATACCCACCCTTCTATGTGTGCTCTCTTACTTGTAACATATCCACCCTTCTATGCATGCTCTATTACTTGCAACATACCCACCCTTCTATGTGTGCTCTCTTACTTGTAACATACCCACCCGTCTATGTATGCTCTCTTGTTTACATACCCACCCTTCTATATATGCTCTGTTGTAACATACCAACTATTCAATTTATGACCTATTACGTTTAACATCCCTATCCCTGTCGTTTCCTTTCTTACTTGTAGCATCTCATCACTCTGATACATTTGCTCACTTAATATAACATCTCATCACTCTGATAAATTTGCTCACTTAATATAACATCTCAGCACTCTGATACATTTGCTCACTTAATATAACATCTCATAACTCTGATACATTTGCTCACTTAATATAACATCTCATCACTCTGATACATTTGCTCACTTAATATAACATCTCATCACTCTGATACATTTGCTCACTTAATATAACATCTCATCACTCTTATACATTTGCTCACTTAATATACCATCTCATCACTCTTATACATTTGCTCACTTAATATACCATCTCATCACTCTTATACATTTGCTCACTTAATATAACATCTCATCACTCTTATACATTTGCTCACTTAATATAACATCTCATCACTCTTATACATTTGCTCACTTAATATAACATCTCACCTCTCTTATACATTTGCTCACTTAATATAACATCTCATCACTCTGATACGTTAACTCTCTTCGTGCAACTGTCTCACTCCCTTCCCTTCTGTTTCATTATAGCCTCAGCAGAACGTGGTTTCTGGTTCAATTTTCACGTTGTTTTATCTATTTGAATTGTATCGTATTCTTTAATGTTTCTGTCATTCCCTTTTTGTCAAGTATCATTCAGTAGTGTTCCTGCAATGTAGGTCACAGGGGTTTTATTATATAAGTGTTGCTGTGAGATGTATACGATATCTTGTTGCTTTATATGCATTTGTCTTATAGTATGGTATGAACGTTTGTACGGGAAGCTTTTAAAGCCTAACTACACTTTGTGTGTAGAACAAATTTGAAACATTCTTTCTTCCGTTGATAACACCATTCTGTTTGTAGTGCAAAGAATTACTCCAGCAGGCGACAGCCATTCGCTGCATATTGCTTCACAATGGGCAGTGGTGCACATTGTTTTATGACATCCTTTACTTCATTTTTATTTTCAAATATGTTCAACATACAAAGTGTAGTGAGATTTTACAAATACCCGATATTAAATTATATTTTGGAAAAGACATCAAGAAACTTGTTAAAATTATAATCAAACATGCCACACTTTTAAACGAAGGTTATGTAGAAAGTGTCTTTCGCAGTTGAACAGGGTAAAGGATTTAGTTTGGGAAATTATTGTCATTAGATTTTTCGTATCTTCCCTAAACTACTTTTCCCACATAGGCAACACCGTTATTGGGGCATTTATGTTGTCAGTGCAGAGGTGGCTGTATATATATATATATATATATATATATATATATATATATATATATATATATATATATATATATATATATATATATATATATATATATATATTTGCACTTGACGTCAGCCATTTTGCTCTGCACGTCATCATCCTCTTCAAACTCGGCCAACAACCTTTACGGATTTAAGAAAAAAGCAAAGGTATTTAGTGCCAAATCCTCTGTTGGGAGATATGAACGGCTACCCCGAAGTGTAGAACACATAATGATGGTTTCAAAAATATGTTTTGCTATTTTTGCAAAAAAGCCAAAGAGTATGTACTTTGGAAACCATGAATATGTCACAAGGAACCGCATGGTATCGTATACCTTACACCTTATGTACCTCCCTCGAACCGTAACGAAATTTAAAAAAGTATCAGCTCCCACAACAAGTGTCACGACTACACAATTGTCATTCGACTACAACAAGAGTAACTGAAGCAGCGACACAGAAATCACATTAGCGCCACAAGTTATGAAGCGTTAGAGTGCAAGATTTGCAACAATGCTGAAATGTCACTGCCCCGTATGCACTCAGAACCACATACTCAACACATAATATTCACTTCTGATGTCAAATTAGTGTGGCTTCATGGATCGTGTTCTGGAAGGCAACACAGTAAGTACTGTTATACTGGCATGATTTATTAACTCATTCAGTGCCAAAGGATAATATATTGCCAAATGTGACGCCTCATTTGGACAGAATGATGATATATAGCCAAACTAGGGACATCGTGTAGTTTGTTTTATTTCGTGCATTTTTCCGCAATTTCAGTGCTCAGGGAATGGAGAATTTCATTTTAATACTTGTTCATTGGATTGTGTATCATGTCTTGTCCAAACCTACGTTTTATGTGGCACGAATCGGGTATGTTGTCTAATAAATAAACCCACATGTATTATTTCGCGCTCACAGAGATAGAAGAAAGATGTAGAGATTAGAGGATGAACTAGACAACATACAAACTGAAAGATATTGTTACCGACCGGGATTCGAACCTGTCACCTCCAAATCACAATAGCACCTTCCTGCAGGAACAAATGTACTTCAACGCATGACGAAGTAGACAACCCTTAAAAAGGGGTCTTCTTTAGTCAGGTTTATCATCCACCTAAACGCACAACTATGGAATATGGACAGAATTCGAATCTAACCCTTGACATTAAGTTGTCTGCCAGATTAGGAGTGTCACAAAATGAAACCGTGTGTTTATCCGGTTGATTATTACAGAGGATTTTCGGATTAAGCGGACGATCGACCAGCGACATCTATTTGTACTAACAGAGTAAACACAGTTGTACAGGTTACATCGTGTCAGCCCATAAACACATTTGGTGGTGAGGGAGAAGGATATGGAATGGTTCCGTTTGTCATCTATACTGCAGGACATCAGACGGAAATGGCTGCTGGGATTGTCACCACGGAACAGAAGAGTGACAAGTTTGTCAACATTTGAATGCAGATGGAAGCCGTGAGATCACAGGGGCAGATGTAAAACGGAAGTACCTAGTACGGAAAACAGTGCATCTGTCAATTCTTGGTTTCCGGAACATCAAGATGATTGGCAGCTTGGTATCGAAACTCTTTGTTGGGAGTTTACAGAAACTAGCTGGCTTGTTTGAGAATCTAGGCAATTACTGACAACTTTGACAGGATTTAAGCCAGGAAAATAGTTCTTGACAGGGGATGATTTGCCACTGTGCCACCTGTGTGGGGGAGTAAAGGATATCGTCACGTGGACAACTTTGGTAGTTTGCCATATAAACTCGAGTTGAGATCAACTAGGGTGGACTTGAATAATGCTCTAGACAGAGTGCAGGGCACTGCAGTGCCAGTGGAAATAATATCTACCGTGTGTTAATTAGTGACTTAATTTTACACGTGCCTATATGGCAGATGTAGATATGATTTATAGGACTGCAGTAGTGCCATTTAAGGTATAACTTATTATAATATATTCGTTATAATTACTATAGACTGTGGCCTTGTTAAACTATAGTGTGATGATTAGCACTGTTAGTGGAAACTAGCTAGAATAGATTAGTGAAGTGTTGATAAGCTTTACTAGTTGAGTAATGAGGGGTAATTGGGATCTTCCCGTAGGTGTCCCTGGTGGGCGGGGTTCCGCATTCTGTTTGCTGATATTTTTTCTTGGTCATAGCCTGATTCGACTCTAGGTGGGTAGCTAATCTGCTCTATGACTAAGTCTAGTTAGCTAAAGATCATTAAGCAAGGTGATAGGCTTACACTCAGCCGAAGGGATCAGTGACTAGTACTATCACCAGATGTGTTGTTTCTATCCTAGGTTCCCTACCAGATCCAAGGAAACTCTACAAGTTTTGGGAAAGAATTAAAAAACCCTTTCTGAAGAACACCAGTTCAAGAGTCAATAAAGTTGCATACAGAAACGTAACTTACGCTAGAAGGAAATTGATTCATCAAAGAGAGTGATGCATACTGATGCACCACACAGCATTAGACAGTAGTAACGAACCGAGAACCGGCTAAGAGTACCTAGTGTTAGTACAGTAACAATTAACATTAGTAATTAGCACTTATGGACTGAATGGTTCGATGTGCAACGAGGATGATCTGTCGACTAACTAACTAACTAACTAACTGCGTACACACCACAAAAGACTTGTGCAGTTTGTTTAGGAACATTAGGAACGGACATTGTGTAGAGTGCAACCGGTCCCTGATTAACTCTTAATACCACCGGTGTCTATTTCGGATGTTCATGAAATTGGATTACCAGAGGTCTACAGAGGCAAAGCATTATCCGGCAAGATGGTTCCGGCAACGGGTGAGACGTACTTGTTCTGACGTAACGTGCTGTGGTCTATCTTTGCTGTGATCAGCTGACTGAGTTGATGTCTGAGAGACAGAGTCTACACACTTTATAGAACACGTCACACATTTTCTTCGCATACACGTCTCATACACGTTACACTTTTATTTTAATAAATTAATCTTTATTAATTTCTAGAAGCAAGAGTTGTTGAGTATGTTGCGTTGGGGAAGTATGAGAAGGGGGCATAGTACGACAGTGTGAGAGTGATAGGAAAAGGTGTCCATAGGCTGAGGGAGTGTGTTGGACGGAAGCTGGTGGATTCTCCAGAATATTGAGGAAAAAAAAAAATATTATAATGTGGGTGTCGGATCTCCTCACTCCAGGGACGACACTTTAAAGGAGGACACGACATTATTGGGGGCTCGTAAACGTGATATTGGGACAGCGGGATCTCTCGTAAACGTGATCTTTGGACAGCGGGATCTCTCGTAAACGTGATCTTTGGACAGCGGGATCTCTCGTAAACGGGATATTTGGACAGCGGGATCTCCCGTAAACGGAATCCTTGGACAGCGAGATCTCCTGCAAGCAGGAACGTTTGACAGGGGGATCTTCTGACAACGGGGTCTTTTGACACGGGATCCTTAGTTATAAAAGGGAGATATCATTTTGGAGAATCCAGCTAGAGTGAATGTGGATAGGGGTTAGGATTTATATCTTACCTGTTCACACTTCACACGTCTGCATAGGTCTGTGGTCCTGATTCTACTCTTGTCACTGAGTGAATGTACTGTGTGTGGTAATATCTAGATTTATAGTACTTGTTCATATATCGGTATAGTAATTTGCAGTTATATTGTACTAGACCTGCTAGCTTACCTCTCTGTATAATGGCCACCCCTAAACTTAGCACGTTAGAATTAAAGGCAAGGGGGGAAGAAATGGGATTGGCTGGGTCTTCTCTAACGGATTACATACAGGAAGTGGAGAGAGAGTATCGTCAAGCGGAACGGGAAGAGCGAAAGGCCGAGTTGGAATTGAGAAGGGAAGCTGAGCAAGCAGCTAGGAAATTGGAAGCTGAGCAAGCAGCTAGGAAATTTGAAGCTGAGCAAGCAGCTAGGAAATTAGAAGCTGAACAAGAAGCACAGAAAAGGGAGCACGAGTACCGGATGAGGGAACTCGAGTTGAAGAGTCAATCTAATGGAGAAACTGAGGGAGCAGTTGGAGGTTCCTCCATCCCAGGATCAACACCAGTAGGTGGACATGGGTACCATGCTATGAAGTTTCCTTTAGCGGTCTACGAGGAGGACAAAGAGAAGATTGACCAATACCTTCAACGCTTCGAGGCTATGTCAGTTGCTATGGGTCTGGAGCGTAACAAATGGAATCTTAAGCTATCCCAGGGATTACGCGGGACGGGATACGAGGTTTATACTCGCCTGCCACCAGGACATGAGAACAATTATGATGAGTTAAAGACGGCTCTGCTGAAACGATTCGAGGTTACGTCACATACCTACCGGAAAAAATTTCGAGCAGCGAAACGAGAACCGGGAGAGTTGTTTGCCGCCTACAGTTTGCGTCTTAAATCTTATCTCCATAAGTGGATGGATTTGGCTGGGTTCGCACATGACTATGAGAGTCTGGAAGAGCTCATGGTGGTCGACCAGCTGAAGAAGCAAATGTCTAAACCTCTCAGGACGTTCCTGGGAGAACAAGGAGCGGAACGTATTGACCTCGTGAATAAATTAGCAGAACGGTTCGTCGAGGTACATGGGGAGGCAGGGGAGAACCTTTCCACCAACACCAAAAGTCAAGAGAAACATGACAAGAAGAAAGCCAAAAACTCAGGAACCAAAAAAGTGGGAACCTTATGTGCAAAAATCAGAGGATAATTCAGAGAAGAAGAAGGAGGGAAGCAAGAGCACTTCAAGCTCTACCAATAAACGACCGTGGTCGGAGAAGTGGTGTTCAATTTGTAAGTCACCCTCTCACAATACGAGGGACTGCAAATCGAAGACTAAGAACCCTCACTTTGCAGAATGTCAAGTGACTTCCAAGGAGGTTGTCACGGAAAATGCCAAGGTCAACAAGGAAGCTCGCCACCAGGAGAGCTCATTCAAGTCCGACAATAGAAAATCTAGGACAGGAAAATGGAGCAACAAATGTCAGTCAAACACGCACAATGCTATTGACTGCAGGGGAAAGTCAGGAGACACTCAATTCGTCGTGTGCTCAGGGAAACCTAAGGTAGAGCCCACCGAACAGGTCGAGGCCGAGGAAGAGACTCCAGACCAGGAAAAACCACCTGTAGTGGAATTGGTAGAGGTTAACGGTCGTCAAGTGGAGTGTTTATACGACACAGGACTGGACGGGGAGGCCGTGATTTCTGCGGATCTGGTACATCCAGAACAATTCACAGGTGAAACATTGGATATACAGCCTGCACAGAAGAGTGCTGTAACCATGAAGTTGCCCATTGCTAATGTGGAGATTCGGTCAAGGTACGTCACCGGCACCATCAAGGCCGCTGTATTGACCGATCCCATTTTTCCAGTCATCCTAGGTTGCCGGTATGTCTTTCTGGGAATGCCCAGGGAGCCAATCCATATGGGAGCAATGCAGACTCGCTCTCAGACGAAAACGGAAGAGGCAGACGCAATTGTGACTAACCCAATGCCGGGGGAGCTACGAACTGCCCAGAGTGAGGATGATACTTTACGTCCTTGCTACAAAAAGCTGCAGAAAAGTGCTGATCCACCAGGACGGGGGCAGTACTACATGAAGAATAGGATACTCTACAGGAGAGCAGGAAGGGGAGACAACCTATACGGTCAGTTGGTCGTCCCGAAAGCTCATCGGTCCCAGATTCTTCATATGGGGCATACCATCTCCTTTAGTGGACACATGGGTATTGCCGCCACCATGCAGCGGATTTCCTGCCACTACTATTGGCCGGGAATGACAGATGATGTGCGTCGGTATGTGAAGTCATGCCCTGAGTGCCAGAGGGTGGCACCGAAACACTGGACAGCACCGGTGATGTTGGGTGATGTCGCGAGATTGCCATGAGTTAAACAGATAAATATTCCCGACGTTTGCTTGGCGTGTATTTTCAGCACCATTATTTTACTAACTGGAAAAACACCGCGGATGTCAAAATCTCAGGACAATATTTGTAGCTGCACGTGTACATCTATAACGGATTTGGAACGGTCGGTGTTGATGGTGACAGGTCCTGGCATCGCCTTGATTAGTTTGTCTACATTTGAATGTAAATGGAAGCAGTGGGGTCAGCCCATCTACACATTTGGTGTTGAGTGAGAAGGAAGGGATACACCGAGTTGGCAGTTCATTACCAGTTAGAATCACATATATTGTCACCACGGAACAGAAGATTGACAAGTTTGTCAACATTTGAATGCAGATGGAAGCCGTGAGATCACAAGGGCAGATGTAAAACGGAAGTACTTAGTAGGGAGAAAACAGTACATATGTCAATTCTTGGTTTCCGGAACATGAAGAGTTTGACGGGGTTATTTGCAACTGTTTGTTGGAAGTCGTCATAAAATTCGCTGGCTTGTTTTGGGAATCTTGACAATTGCTGACAACTTTGACAGGATTTGAGCCCGGAAAAATAGATCCTTGCAAATGGTTGATATGTCCAAATAACACCTGTGTGGGGGAGAGGAGGATAGAGTCACGTGGACAACTTTGGTGGTTTGCCATGTGAACTCTGGTTGTGACCAGCTAGGGAGGACTTGAAATTATGCTTTAGTCAGAGTGCCAGGGCACGGCAGCGCCTAGTGGAAATAATATCTACCGTGTGTTAATTAGTGACTTAATTTTACACGTGCCTATAATGGCAGATGTAGATATGATTGATAGGACTGCAGTGGTGCCATTTAAGGTATAACCTATTATAATATATTCGTTATAATTACTTTAGGCAGTAGCCTTGTTAAACTATAGTGTGATGATTAGCACTGTTAGTGGAAACTAGCTAGAGTAGGGAAGTGATACTTGACTCTGTTAGCTGGAATAGATTAGTGAAGTGTTGATAAGCTTTACTAGTTGAGAATTGAGTAATGAGGGATAATTGGGATTTCCCGTAGGTGTCCCTTGTGGGAGGGGTTCCACATTCTGTTTGCTGATTTTTTCTTTGTCATAACCTGATTCGACTCTAGGTGGGTAGCTAATCTGCTCTATGACTAAGTCTAGTTAGCTAACGATCATTAGGCAAGGTGATAGGCTTACACTCAGCCGAAAGAATCATGAACTAGTACTATCACCAGGTGTGTTGTTTCTATCCTAGGTTCCCTACCAGATCCAAGGAAGCTCAATAAAGTTTTGGGAAGGAAGAAAATCCCAGTCGGAAGAACACCAGTTCGGCAATCAATAAAGATTGCTTACAGACGTGATTAAAAGCTAGAGGGAGGTTGATTCACCCAACATAGTGAAGATTACAGTTGCACCATACAGCATTAAACAGTGGTAACGAACCGAGAACCGGTTAAGAGTAACTAGTGTTAGTACAGTAACAATTAACATTAGTAATTAGCACTTGCGGACTGAATGGTTCGATGTGCAACGAGGATGATCTGTCGACTAACACTTAACTTTACTAACTGTGAAAACACTAGAAAAGAACTTGTGCAGTTGGTTAGAGAACATTAGGAACGGACATTGTGTAGAGTGAATCCGGTCCATAAGTAACTGTTCATACCACCGGTGTCTATTTCTCATGTTCATGAAATGGGATTACCAGAGGTCTACAGAAGCAAAGCAGTATCCGGCAGGATGGTTCCGGCAACGGGTGAGACGTACTTGTTCTGACGTAACGTGCTGTGGTCTATCTTTGCTGTGATCAGCGGACTGAGCTGATGTCTGAGAGTCAGATTCTCTACACTGTATAGAACACGTCACACATTTTCTTCGCATACACGTCTCATACACGTTACACTTTTATTTTAATAAATTAATCTTTATTAATTTCTAGAAGTAAGAGTTGTTGAGTATGTTGCGTTGGGGAAGTATGAGAAGGGGGCATAGTACGACAGTGTGAGAGTGATAGGAAAAGGTGTCCATAGGCTGATGGAGTGTGTTGGACGGAAGCTGGTGGATTCTCCAGAATATTGAGGGAAAAAAAAAATAATATTATAATGTGGGTGTCGGATCTCCTCACTCCAGGGACGACACTTTAAAGGAGGACACGACATTACTGGGGGCTCGTCCGGGATATTTGGACAGTGGGATCTATCGTAAACGTGATCTTTGGACAGCGAGATCTCCCGTAAACGGAATCCTTGGACAGCGAGATCTCCTGCAAGCAGGAACGTTTGACAGGGGGATCTTCTGACAACGGGGTCTTTTGACACGGGATCCTTAGTTATAAAAGGGAGATATCATTTTGGAGAATCCAGCTAGAGTGAATGTGGATAGGGGTTAGGATTAATATCTTACCTGTTCACACTTCACACGTCTGCATAGGTCTGTGGTCCTGATTCTACTCTTGTCACTGAGTGAATGTACTGTGTGTGGTAATATCGAGATTTATAGTACTTGTTCATATATCGGTATAGTAATTTGCAGTTATATTGTACTAGACCTGCTAGCTTACCTCTCTGTATAATGGCCACCCCTAAACTTAGCACGTTAGAATTAAAGGAAAGGGGGGAAGAAATGGGATTGGCGGGGTCTGCTCTAACGGATTACATACAGGAAGTGGAGAGAGAGTATCGTCAAGCAGAAAGGGATGATCGAAAGGCCGAGCTGGAATTGAGAAGGATGGAGTTGGAACAAGCAGCTAAGAAATTGGAAGCTGAGCAAGCAGCTAGGAAATTGGAAGCTGAGCAAGCAGCTAGGAAATTTGAAGCTGAGCAAGCAGCTAGGAAATTAGAAGCTGAACAGGAAGCACAGAAAAGGGAGCACGAGTACCGGATGAGGGAACTCGAGTTGAAGAGTCAATCTAATGGAGAAACTGAGGGAGCAGTTGGAGGTTCCTCCATCCCAGGATCAACACCAGTAGGTGGACATGGGTACCATGCTATGAAGTTTCCTTTAGCGGTCTACGAGGAGGACAAAGAGAAGATTGACCAATACCTTCAACGCTTCGAGGCTATGTCAGTTGCTATGTGTCTGGAGCGTAACAAATGGAATCTTAAGCTATCCCAGGGATTACGCGGGACAGGATACGAGGTTTATACTCGCCTGCCACCAGGACATGAGAACAATTATGATGAGTTAAAGACGGCTCTGCTGAAACGATTCGAGGTTACATCGCATACCTACCGGAAAAAATTTCGAGCAGCGAAACGAGAACCGGGAGAGTTGTTTGCCGCCTACAGTTTGCGTCTTAAATCTTATCTCCATAAGTGGATGGATTTGGCTGGGTTCGCACATGACTATGAGAGTCTGGAAGAGCTCATGGTGGTCGACCAGCTGAAGAAGCAAATGTCTAAACCTCTCAGGACGTTCCTGGGAGAACAAGGAGCGGAACGTATTGACCTCGTGAATAAATTAGCAGAACGGTTCGTCGAGGTACATGGGGAGGTAGGGGAAAACCTTTCAACCAACACCAAAAGTCAAGAGAAACATGACAAGAAGAAAGCCAAAAACTCAGGAACCAAAAAGTGGGAACCTTATGTGCAAAAATCAGAGGATAATTCAGAGAAGAAGAAGGAGGGAAGCAAGAGCACCTCAAGCTCTACACCTAAACGACCGTGGTCGGAGAAGTGGTGTTCAATTTGTAAGTCACCCTCTCACAATACGAGGGACTGCAAATCGAAGGCTAAGAACCCTCATTTTGCAGCATGTCAAGTGACTTCCAAGGAGGTTGTCACGGAAAATGCCAAGGTCAACAAGGAAGCTCGCCACCAGGAGAGCTCATTCAAGTCCGACAATAGAAAATCTAGGACAGGGAAATGGTGCAACGAATGCAAGTCAAACACGCACAATGCTATTGACTGCAGGGGAAAGTCAGGAGACACTCAATTCGTCGTGTGCTCAGGAAAACCTAAGGTGGAGCCCACCGAACAGGTCGAGACCGAGGAAGAGACTCCAGACCAGGAAAAACCACCTGTAGTGGAATTGGTAGAGGTTAACGGTCGTCAAGTGGAGTGTTTATACGACACAGGACTGGACGGGGAGGCCGTGGTTTCTGCGGATCTAGTACATCCAGAACAATTCACAGGTGAAACCTTGGATATACAGCCTGCACAGAAGAGTGCTGTAGTCATGAAGTTGCCCATTGCTAATGTGGAGATTCGGTCACGGTACGTCACCGGCACCATCAAGGCCGCTGTATTGACCGATCCCATTTTTTCCAGTCATCCTAGGTTGCCGGTATGTCTTTCTGGGAATGCCCAGGGAGCCTATTCATATGGGAGCAATGCAGACTCGCTCTCAGGCGAAAACGGAAGAGGCAGACGCAATTGTGACTAACCCAATGCCGGGGGAGCTACGAACTGCCCAGAGTGAGGATGATACTTTACGTCCTTGCTACAAAAAGCTGCAGAAAAGTGCTGATCCACCAGGACGGGGGCAGTACTACATGAAGAATAGGATACTCTACAGGAGAGCAGGAAGGGGAGACAACCTATACGGTCAGTTGGTCGTCCCAAAAGCTCATCGGTCCCAGATTCTTCATATGGGGCATACCATCTCCTTTAGTGGACACATGGGTATTGCCGCCACCATGCAGCGGATTTCCTGCCACTACTATTGGCCGGGAATGACAGATGATGTGCGTCGGTATGTGAAGTCATGCCCTGAGTGCCAGAGGGTGGCACCGAAACACTGGACAGCACCGGTGATGTTGGGTGAGATGCCCATCATGAACTCTCCTTTCGAGAGGGTAGCCATCGATATCGTGGGTCCACTTCCCAGGACTAGGAAGAGGAACATGTATATACTCACAATGGTGGATTGCTGTACAATGTGGGGTGAGGCTATACCGTTGACCACGATTGACTCGAAAAGAGTGGCGGACGCACTGATGGAGGCCTTTACCAGATTAGGCTTTCCGGATCAAATTCTGACGGACAATGGATCTCAGTTTTGTGGAAAACTCATGGAGGAGGTATTTAGGGTGTTTCACTCTAACCACATACATACCAGTCCTTACCACCCTCAAGCCAATGGACAAGTAGAGCGTTTCAACGGCACGTTGATGACAATGCTCAGGAAATTAGCGCAGGAAAAACCTGATAGGTGGGATGAATATATCCCAGCAGCACTCTTTGCCTATCGGGAAGTTCCTCATGGCTCAACAGGACTACCACCCGCTACGTTGCTGTTTGGTCGTCCAATCAAAGGACCGTTGGAAGCCATGTTGAGGAGTTGGACTGAAGAGGGGACGTCAGAAGAAGTGATCTCATCCTATCAATACGTGGAGGAACTGAAAGAAAAACTCCACAAGGGATGGACTCTGGCAAATCAAAACTTGAAAAAGGCCAGGAAAAGACATGCGGCTTACTACAACCGTAGGTCTAAAGAAAGATCTCTAGAGGTGGGAGATAAAGTCTTGTTGCTACTCCCAACGGGAAACAACAAACTGGAGATAGGTTGGCAAGGACCATTTCCCGTGGAAAGGGTGATATCCAGAACCAACTATCAAATCCGGATCCGGGGAAAGTCGAAGATTTTCCATATCAATCTCTTGCGGAAATACGAAGAGAGACCCGGAGACAAGGCAGCTCACCTCATGGCAATGGCAGTTGCAGTGGAGACAGAAGTGGGAACCAGCGAGGGCAGGGAATATCCCTTAGTACACCAGGAAACCTATAGGGATGTACAAGTGAACCCTGATCTGACCTCCCAGGAGAGGGAAAGGATAACCCAGGTTCTCAAGTCTCATAAGGAGATACTGACTGATAAACCTGGACGAACGAGGTTGGTGGAGTTTGAGATGACTTTGACCACACAGGAGCCGGTTCGTCAGAAGGTTTACCCAGTGCCATTCTCTAAAGAAAAGGCCCTGGAGGAGGAAATAAAAAAATTGCTGGAGGATGACGTGATTGCACCATCCACATCCCCATACAATGCGGGGGTAGTTTTGTTACGCAAACCAAGTGGAGAACACAGGTTGTGTATAGATTACCGACTGCTGAACAGTCATACACAGTTTCAGGTGGAAACTTTGCCGAATCCAACTCAGCTATTCGCTAGGCTCCATAAGGCTCGGTACTTTTCAAAGGTGGATCTGAGTCGGGGGTACTATCAGATACCAGTCAAACCGGAGATTCGACCACTGTTAGCTTTCAGTACACCCAGTGGACACTACGAATTTAAGGTCATGCCCTTTGGACTTAGCAATGCACCTAGTGTGTTTACACGCATGATGAGGACTTTACTAGATCCGTTACAGGATCCGTCCATCATCTCATTTATGGATGATATTCTGATTTCCAGTGACAGCCTGGATGACCACTTACAATCCTTGGAGAGAGTGTTTAATAGGCTCAAGGAAGCAGGGCTTACTGCTCGTCCAACCAAGTGCATGATTGGTTACCAGACTCTGGAATTTCTAGGTCACACCATCACTCCAGGACACATTGTTCCAGAAGAGAAGAACCTGGAGAAAATCAGAAATGCACCAAGGCCAAAAACGAAGAAGGATGTGCGATCTTTTCTCTCGTTGTGTGGGTTCTACCACAAATTTATCCCACATTTCACGGAACTGGGAGCTCCGTTGACCGAAACCTTGAAAAAGGGATTCCCGGATCAAATCATTTGGACACCAGAATGTGAGAATGCCTATAGTCAGTTAAAGGAGGCCTTGGTCAGCAAACCTGTATTACAGCTCCCTGACCTTTCCAAACCATTTGTGTTGAGAACGGATGCAAGTGCGATTGGAATTGGAGCCGCTTTATTACAGGAAGGAAAAGACGATGCTTCGGTTTTGAAACCTGTGGCATACGCAAGTAAGAAACTTCTACAGGCGGAGAGGAATTATTCAACCGTCGAGAGAGAATGCTTGTCCCTCGTATGGGCAGTGCAAAAATTTCAGCCATATTTGTATGGAGTTAAGTTTCGGGTCCAGTCAGATCATCAGCCCCTGATGTTCCTGGCTACTTCTCAGAAGCTCAACGCACGTTTGATGCGGTGGTCGTTGTTACTTCAACCGTATAATTTCACAGTAGAGTACATTCCTGGGAAGGAGAATGTTGGAGCGGATTTCTTGTCAAGACACCCAGCTCCTGAAGAAGAGGAATGAATTATCTGGATTTAACTCATGGTGGAGGAGAGTGAGATGGACTACTCTCTTAAGAGGGGGCCTATGTCGCGAGATTGCCATGAGTTAAACAGATAAATATTCCCGACGTTTGCTTGGCGTGTATTTTCAGCACCATTATTTTACTAACTGGAAAAACACCGCGGATGTCAAAATCTCAGGACAATATTTGTAGCTGCACGTGTACATCTATAACGGATTTGGAACGGTCGGTGTTGATGGTGACAGGTCCTGGCATCGCCTTGATTAGTTTGTCTACATTTGAATGTAAATGGAAGCAGTGGGGTCAGCCCATCTACACATTTGGTGTTGAGTGAGAAGGAAGGGATACACCGAGTTGGCAGTTCATTACCAGTTAGAATCACATATATTGTCACCACGGAACAGAAGATTGACAAGTTTGTCAACATTTGAATGCAGATGGAAGCCGTGAGATCACAAGGGCAGATGTAAAACGGAAGTACTTAGTAGGGAGAAAACAGTACATATGTCAATTCTTGGTTTCCGGAACATGAAGAGTTTGACGGGGTTATTTGCAACTGTTTGTTGGAAGTCGTCATAAAATTCGCTGGCTTGTTTTGGGAATCTTGACAATTGCTGACAACTTTGACAGGATTTGAGCCCGGAAAAATAGATCCTTGCAAATGGTTGATATGTCCAAATAACACCTGTGTGGGGGAGAGGAGGATAGAGTCACGTGGACAACTTTGGTGGTTTGCCATGTGAACTCTGGTTGTGACCAGCTAGGGAGGACTTGAAATTATGCTTTAGTCAGAGTGCCAGGGCACGGCAGCGCCTAGTGGAAATAATATCTACCGTGTGTTAATTAGTGACTTAATTTTACACGTGCCTATAATGGCAGATGTAGATATGATTGATAGGACTGCAGTGGTGCCATTTAAGGTATAACCTATTATAATATATTCGTTATAATTACTTTAGGCAGTAGCCTTGTTAAACTATAGTGTGATGATTAGCACTGTTAGTGGAAACTAGCTAGAGTAGGGAAGTGATACTTGACTCTGTTAGCTGGAATAGATTAGTGAAGTGTTGATAAGCTTTACTAGTTGAGAATTGAGTAATGAGGGATAATTGGGATTTCCCGTAGGTGTCCCTTGTGGGAGGGGTTCCACATTCTGTTTGCTGATTTTTTCTTTGTCATAACCTGATTCGACTCTAGGTGGGTAGCTAATCTGCTCTATGACTAAGTCTAGTTAGCTAACGATCATTAGGCAAGGTGATAGGCTTACACTCAGCCGAAAGAATCATGAACTAGTACTATCACCAGGTGTGTTGTTTCTATCCTAGGTTCCCTACCAGATCCAAGGAAGCTCAATAAAGTTTTGGGAAGGAAGAAAATCCCAGTCGGAAGAACACCAGTTCGGCAATCAATAAAGATTGCTTACAGACGTGATTAAAAGCTAGAGGGAGGTTGATTCACCCAACATAGTGAAGATTACAGTTGCACCATACAGCATTAAACAGTGGTAACGAACCGAGAACCGGTTAAGAGTAACTACTGTTAGTACAGTAACAATTAACATTAGTAATTAGCACTTGCGGACTGAATGGTTCGATGTGCAACGAGGATGATCTGTCGACTAACACTTAACTTTACTAACTGTGAAAACACTAGAAAAGAACTTGTGCAGTTGGTTAGAGAACATTAGGAACGGACATTGTGTAGAGTGAATCCGGTCCATAAGTAACTGTTCATACCACCGGTGTCTATTTCTCATGTTCATGAAATGGGATTACCAGAGGTCTACAGAAGCAAAGCAGTATCCGGCAGGATGGTTCCGGCAACGGGTGAGACGTACTTGTTCTGACGTAACGTGCTGTGGTCTATCTTTGCTGTGATCAGCGGACTGAGCTGATGTCTGAGAGTCAGATTCTCTACACTGTATAGAACACGTCACACATTTTCTTCGCATACACGTCTCATACACGTTACACTTTTATTTTAATAAATTAATCTTTATTAATTTCTAGAAGTAAGAGTTGTTGAGTATGTTGCGTTGGGGAAGTATGAGAAGGGGGCATAGTACGACAGTGTGAGAGTGATAGGAAAAGGTGTCCATAGGCTGATGGAGTGTGTTGGACGGAAGCTGGTGGATTCTCCAGAATATTGAGGGGAAAAAAAAATAATATTATAATGTGGGTGTCGGATCTCCTCACTCCAGGGACGACACTTTAAAGGAGGACACGACAGGTGAGATGCCCATCATGAACTCTCCTTTCGAGAGGGTAGCCATCGATATCGTGGGTCCACTTCCCAGGACTAGGAAGAGGAACATGTATATACTCACAATGGTGGATTGCTGTACAATGTGGGGTGAGGCGATACCGTTGACCACGATTGACTCGAAAAGAGTGGCGGACGCACTGATGGAGGCCTTTACCAGATTAGGCTTTCCGGATCAAATTCTGACGGACAATGGATCTCAGTTTTGTGGAAAACTCATGGAGGAGGTATTTAGGGTGTTTCACTCTAACCACATACATACCAGCCCTTACCACCCTCAAGCCAATGGACAAGTAGAGCGTTTCAACGGCACGTTGATGACAATGCTCAGGAAACTAGCGCAGGAAAAACCTGATAGGTGGGATGAATATATCCCAGCAGCACTCTTTGCCTATCGGGAAGTTCCTCATGGCTCAACAGGACTACCACCCGCTACGTTGCTGTTTGGTCGTCCAATCAAAGGACCGTTGGAAGCCATGTTGAGGAGTTGGACTGAAGAGGGGACGTCAGAAGAAGTGATCTCATCCTATCAATACGTGGAGGAACTGAAAGAAAAACTCCATAAAGGATGGACTCTGGCAAATCAAAACTTGAAAAAGGCCAGGAAAAGACATGCGGCTTACTACAAACGTAGGTCTAAAGACAGATCTCTAGAGGTAGGAGATAAAGTCTTGTTGCTACTCCCAACGGGAAACAACAAACTGGAGATAGGTTGGCAAGGACCATTTCCCGTGGAAAGGGTAATATCCAGAACCAACTATCAAATCCGGATCCGGGGAAAGTCGAAGATTTTCCATATCAATCTCTTGCGGAAATACGAAGAGAGACCCGGAGACAAGGCAGCTCACCTCATGGCAATGGCAGTTGCAGTGGAGACAGAAGTGGGAACCAGCGAGGGCAGGGAATATCCCTTAGTACACCAGGAAACCTATAGGGATGTGCAAGTGAACCCTGATCTGACCTCCCAGGAGAGGGAAAGGATAACCCAGGTTCTCAAGTCTCATAAGGAGATACTGACTGATAAACCAGGACGAACGAGGTTGGTGGAGTTTGAGATGACTTTGACCACACAGGAGCCTGTTCGCCAAAAGGTTTACCCAGTGCCATTCTCTAAAGAAAAGGCCCTGGAGGAGGAAATAAAAAAACTGCTGGAGGATGACGTGATTGCACCATCCACATCCCCATACAATGCGGGGGTAGTTTTGTTACGCAAACCAAGTGGAGAACACAGGTTGTGTATAGATTACCGACTTCTGAACAGTCATACACAGTTTCAGGTGGAACCTTTGCCGAATCCAACTCAGTTATTCGCTAGGCTCCATAAGGCTCGGTACTTTTCAAAGGTGGATCTGAGTCGGGGGTATTATCAGATACCAGTCAAACCGGAGATTCGACCACTGTTAGCTTTCAGTACACCCAGTGGACACTACGAATTCAAAGTCATGCCCTTTGGACTCAGCAATGCACCTAGTGTGTTTACACGCATGATGAGGACTTTACTAGATCCGTTACAGGATCCGTCCATCATCTCATTCATGGATGATATTCTGATTTCCAGTGACAGCTTGGATGACCACTTACAATCCTTGGAGAGAGTGTTTAATAGACTCAAGGAAGCAGGGCTTACTGCTCGTCCAACCAAGTGCATGATTGGTTACCAGACTCTGGAATTTCTAGGTCACACCATCACTCCAGGACACATTGTCCCAGAAGAGAAGAACCTGGAGAAAATCAGAAATGCACCAAGGCCAAAAACGAAGAAGGGTGTGCGATCTTTTCTCTCGTTGTGTGGGTTCTACCACAAATTTATCCCACATTTCACTGAACTGGGAGCTCCGTTGACGGAAACCTTGAAAAAGGGATTACCGGACCAAATCATTTGGACACCAGAATGTGAGAATGCCTATAGTCAGTTAAAGGAGGCCTTGGTCAGCAAACCTGTATTACAGCTCCCTGACCTTTCCAAACCATTTGTGTTGAGAACGGATGCGAGTGCGATTGGAATTGGAGCCGCTTTGTTACAGGAAGGAAAAGACGATGCTTCGGTTTTGAAACCTGTAGCATACGCAAGTAAGAAACTTCTACCGGCGGAGAGGAATTATTCAACCGTCGAGAGAGAATGCTTGTCCCTCGTATGGGCAGTGCAAAAAATTTCAGCCATATTTGTATGGAGTTAAGTTTCGGGTCCAGTCAGATCATCAGCCCCTGATGTTCCTGGCTACTTCTCAGAAGCTCAACGCACGTTTGATGCGGTGGTCGTTGTTACTTCAACCGTATAATTTCACAGTAGAGTACATTCCTGGGAAGGAAAATGTTGGAGCGGATTTCTTGTCAAGACACCCAGCTCCTGAAGAAGAAGAATGAATCATCTGGATTAAACTCACGGTGGAGAAGAGTGAGATGGACTACTCTCTTAGGAGGGGGCCTATGTCACAAAATGAAACCGTGTGTTTATCCGGTTGATTATTACAGAGGATTTTCGGATTAAGCGGACGATCGACCAGCGACATCTATTTGTACTAACAGAGTAAACACAGTTGTACAGGTTACATCGTGTCAGCCCATAAACACATTTGGTGGTGAGGGAGAAGGATATGGAATGGTTCCGTTTGTCATCTATACTGCAGGACATCAGACGGAAATGGCTGCTGGGATTGTCACCACGGAACAGAAGAGTGACAAGTTTGTCAACATTTGAATGCAGATGGAAGCCGTGAGATCACAGGGGCAGATGTAAAACGGAAGTACCTAGTACGGAAAACAGTGCATCTGTCAATTCTTGGTTTCCGGAACATCAAGATGATTGGCAGCTTGGTATCGAAACTCTTTGTTGGGAGTTTACAGAAACTAGCTGGCTTGTTTTGAGAATCTAGGCAATTACTGACAACTTTGACAGGATTTAAGCCAGGAAAATAGTTCTTGACAGGGGATGATTTGCCACTGTGCCACCTGTGTGGGGGAGTAAAGGATATCGTCACGTGGACAACTTTGGTAGTTTGCCATATAAACTCGAGTTGAGATCAACTAGGGTGGACTTGAATAATGCTCTAGACAGAGTGCAGGGCACTGCAGTGCCAGTGGAAATAATATCTACCGTGTGTTAATTAGTGACTTAATTTTACACGTGCCTATATGGCAGATGTAGATATGATTTATAGGACTGCAGTAGTGCCATTTAAGGTATAACTTATTATAATATATTCGTTATAATTACTATAGACTGTGGCCTTGTTAAACTATAGTGTGATGATTAGCACTGTTAGTGGAAACTAGCTAGAATAGATTAGTGAAGTGTTGATAAGCTTTACTAGTTGAGTAATGAGGGGTAATTGGGATCTTCCCGTAGGTGTCCCTGGTGGGCGGGGTTCCGCATTCTGTTTGCTGATATTTTTTCTTGGTCATAGCCTGATTCGACTCTAGGTGGGTAGCTAATCTGCTCTATGACTAAGTCTAGTTAGCTAAAGATCATTAAGCAAGGTGATAGGCTTACACTCAGCCGAAGGGATCAGTGACTAGTACTATCACCAGATGTGTTGTTTCTATCCTAAGTTCCCTACCAGATCCAAGGAAACTCTACAAGTTTTGGGAAAGAATTAAAAAACCCTTTCTGAAGAACACCAGTTCAAGAGTCAATAAAGTTGCATACAGAAACGTAACTTACGCTAGAAGGAAATTGATTCATCAAAGAGAGTGATGCATACTGATGCACCACACAGCATTAGACAGTAGTAACGAACCGAGAACCGGCTAAGAGTACCTAGTGTTAGTACAGTAACAATTAACATTAGTAATTAGCACTTATGGACTGAGTGGTTCGATGTGCAACGAGGATGATCTGTCGACTAACTAACTAACTAACTAACTGCGTACACACCACAAAAGACTTGTGCAGTTTGTTTAGGAACATTAGGAACGGACATTGTGTAGAGTGCAACCGGTCCCTGATTAACTCTTAATACCACCGGTGTCTATTTCGGATGTTCATGAAATTGGATTACCAGAGGTCTACAGAGGCAAAGCATTATCCGGCAAGATGGTTCCGGCAACGGGTGAGACGTACTTGTTCTGACGTAACGTGCTGTGGTCTATCTTTGCTGTGATCAGCTGACTGAGTTGATGTCTGAGAGACAGAGTCTACACACTTTATAGAACACGTCACACATTTTCTTCGCATACACGTCTCATACACGTTACACTTTTATTTTAATAAATTAATCTTTATTAATTTCTAGAAGCAAGATTTGTTGAGTATGTTGCGTTGGGGAAGTATGAGAAGGGGGCATAGTACGACAGTGTGAGAGTGATAGGAAAAGGTGTCCATAGGCTGAGGGAGTGTGTTGGACGGAAGCTGGTGGATTCTCCAGAATATTGAGGAAAAAAAAATAATATTATAATGTGGGTGTCGGATCTCCTCACTCCAGGGACGACACTTTAAAGGAGGACACGACAAGGAGTCAGATGGCATGGTGAATTCACTAATGTGAAGCCCTCGAAAAGAACATTTGACAGGACACTTCTAGAAGGAAATCAGCATCTAGTCTCATTAGTTTTTCTAGAACTCACAGTGTAAGAAAACTATAAGGGGCAGCAAAATAAACCACCAAGATGAGAACGTAGGCTAGAGCAGAGGGTCAGCATAAATACAGAAAATGAGATCATACACTTATATTTTATTTTACGCAGCATACCATTGAAAATCCTTCCTCCGTGGCACTCTTGGCCGCGTGTCATAGGTTGTCGACGCCTGGGCTAGAGGAAGTAGATTCAGAATTAGCAAAATAGAAATATCCAGAACTCCAAGGGGAACGAAGAATAGGGAGGGCTTGATATGGTATACATTGTGATATATGTACCATATCAAGCGAAAAGGTAGAATAAGAATCCAAGCTATGGAAGACACACTTTTCAGTGTGGAGGGAGGGCAGAGGTTGATAAATGATTACTTTCATTGCAAGTGGATATGTCCCTGAGTATCCCGGTCTTTCACCCACAGGTCAGACATGGGAATATCCACACAGTGCACGAATCTCCGTGGTACTGGCGAGCATCCACATGTGTATAAAGTAGAATTACTCACGGTTATAAAGAACCATATTTGTAAACACAGACGCCACAAACGATATCATATGAGGTGAATAATGTGATAATATGATATATTACTCTGCAGTATGCACTTGAGGAATGCAGCGAAATCTCATCTCATCTCATCATGTTCCTCTTGTACCTTGCGGTGTCGAGGTGAAGTATAAACATCGTGAGAGTTCCCCATTATGGGCTTCATATATCGATATTCCCATAGACTCTGTTATTCCCTCCTTTCAGCGTTTACGTGGTCGGCCTCTTCCTCTGTTTCCATCTGGTCTGTTCATCATTGCTTGTTGTGGTATGCTATTGACTGGTAACCTACTTGCGTGGCCAACAATACAAGCTAAATATGCCAGCCAATAAACCACGCAACATATTCTTTGTGGAATCTATGTTTAAATTCACTAAGGGAATACCTTGTTTTGAATTTATTTCCGCATAAGGAAACCAGGCCAACAAATGCCTGAAGAATTCGAACGTGTCGGCCGAAAAGTGAAAATATCGCAGTTCTGCTGTAAACAGGCACTTACGTCTAAAACAACATTCCGGACGAACGCAGAAGAAGAAGAAGAGGAAGAAGAAGAAGAAGAAGAAGAAGAAGAAGAAGAAGAAGAAGAAGAAGAAGAAGAAGAAGAAGAAGAAGATGAAGAAGAAGAAAAGAAGAAGAAAAGAAGAAGAAGAAGAAGAAGAAGAAGAAGAAGAAGAAGAAGAAGAAGAAGAAGAAGAAGAAGAAGAAGAAAGAAGAAGAAGAAGAAGAAGAAGAAGAAGAAGAAGAAGAAGAAGAAGAAGAAGAAGAAGAAGAAGAAGAAGAATAATTAAATTGTTTGTCCATGGTTTTTCTCATTTTAAAGGTGAAATTGGCAGCTGCCCATTTCGCCTACTCCTAACTGTTGTGGGATTTCAATTAATGTGTAACGTGCACTTGCCAACCCGGAGTTATTTGTCCTTGTCTAAGAAGGTTAGGGGTCAGATACACTACCCAAGGATCAGTAGAATGTTGTCATCCTTTCTCTTTCATTGTGAAAACTCATGCAGCCGACTCCGTGAAATAAACAGGCCTGATAAGCACAAAGGTGAACTTAGTGAACTTTAACCTCTGTTGCCCCCCACCCACCACCCCCCAAAGTTGTATGGCACTGTGTAACTGCCACCCACTCCAGTGCACGTAGCTACGTTACAAATTAACGAATTCTTATTTCGCCTGAACTCATTTTACCCAAACTGTTTTCTCTAGCAGTAAATTGTGGATAAACATTTGCTCGCTCTACACCCAACTGTTTATTTATTATAAATAATCACCCGCCGCTAAAATAATGCTGTTGCTAAAATAACGTTGTAATAAGTGTGTCGCTGTGCGATATCTTCGTTGTGCGAACGGTTAAAGTGCAATTTCTCCAAGACAGATCGTATAGTCAGACTACGGATCCCTGAAGCGATATAAAGTATTGTACTCCTAGAATGCCGGCTCAGTGGTGAAGGGTTTACGGATGTATTTCGCAATCCCGCATACCCGCGTTCGAAACACAGCTGTGGGTGATTTGGCAGCAGGCCGTATTACATTGCTATTGTTTTAAGAAATGGTATGGGTGCCGGTCGTTCAGAAAGTAATGGAAATCTACTGAACCTTATCTTGCCAAGAGATCACAGCAGTAAACATACTGGTGCTGAATGCGACGTCCTGTAAAGGATATGTAACTAACTCTTTTTATTTAACTCCTAGAATACAAACAATACAGGGGATTAGTACGCTTACCAGGTAGTCAATCTTCTGGGGAAGTGTCGGAATGCACCCACATTCAAACAGTAACAGTTACTATGCGTTTTAAGTATTTCAACTAAAATATGTGATTTGTCATTATTCATTTCAAGAGGCTTCTTATCGTCAAAAGGGTTCTACCTTTCCTGGATGTTTCGGCTCATTACCGCCTTGATACTCTCTAGGTGCGGGATCATCCTGGCATGACTACGGGTACTCAGTGATGACCCGAGTTTCCCCAATTATACGTCATGAAACGAGTCTCCTTAATTGCATGTAGTAACACGAGTCTCTAATTACATGTCATGAAACGAGTCTCCCTAATTACATGTCATGACCCGAGTCTCTCTAATTACATGTCATGAAACGAGTCTCCCTAATTACATGTCATAACCCGAGTCTCTCTAATTACATGTCATGAAACGAGTCTCCCTAATTACATGTCATGACCCGAGTCTCTCTAATTACATGTCATGAAACGAGTCTCCCTAATCACATGTCATTATATGAGTCACCATAATTACATGTCGTGAAACGAGTCTCCCTAATTACATGTTATGATACGAGTCTCCCTAATTAAATGTCATGACATGAGTCTCCCTTATTACATTTCATGTAATGAGTCGCCCTAATTTCATGTCATGACCCAAATCTCTCTAATTACATGTCGTGACACGAGTATCTCTAATTACGTGTCATGAAGCAAGTCTCCCTAATTAAATGTCATGACACGAGTCTCTCTAGTTACATGTCATGACACAAGTCTCCCTAATTACCTGTCATGACACAAGTCTCCCTAATTACATGTCATTACACGAGTCTCCATAATTACATGTCATGACGCGAGTCTCTAATTCCCTGTCATGACACGAGTCTCCCTAATTAGATGTCATGACACGTATCTCCCTAGTTAGGTGTCATGACTTGAGTCTCCCTAATTACATGTCACGACTTGAGTCTCCCTAATTACATGTTATGACACGAGTCTCCCTAATTACATGTCACGACTTGAGTCTCCCTAATTACATGTTATGACACGAGTCTCCTTAATTACATGTCATGACACGAGTCTCCCTAATTACATGTCACGACTTGAGTCTCCCTAATTACATGTTATGACACGAGTCTCCCTAATTACATGTCATGACACGAGTCTTTTTTCTTAATGTCATGACACAAGTCTCCCTAATTACATGTCAATACACGAGTCTCTCTAATTACATGTCATGACACGAGTCTCCCTAACTACATGTAATGACACTAGTCTCCCTAATTGCATGTCCTGAAACGAGTCTGCCTAATTGCATGTCGTGAGCAGAGTCTCCCTAATTACATGTCATGACTTGAGTCTCTTTAATTATATGTCATGATTCGAGTCTCCACCTAGAGAACTTGGTAGCAACTGGCGAGATTGAGAGAAAAAACACTAAGGAGAAGGCAGAGAAGTAAATATCTGGATGGCTTGGCCTCATGGCAATGTCAAAAGACGAACAAAGAGCTGATCTACGACTCTAGTGATTTGTGTGAGATGGCGAAACATGACTGCCCACGCTTTTGGGCTTGGCACAAGATGCTGATTGTATATCTGAACATCGCGATTCTTTAATTCTTATAGGACGCTAGACATCCTAATGTTTTTCTGCAATACTTTCTGTATCACTGAGCTTTCATCTGTCATTAACGTTTGTTATTAACACGATGTTTATTCTGAACTGTGCTAAAGAACCTCTCTTCTCTATATATTACCAAGGAAGACTGTATATTTCTTATTGTCGCCTATTTTCATTAGCCCCTATTGTGCAATCATTGTTAGATATATAAGTAGACCAATGTATTGGCAACAATTGTTTTAGAAATGCTGGTGTAAGTATATTCATCGTCGTCATCATTATAATCATCATTATAATCAGTAAGTGCCGTGCCGATAGTCGTGACTCGCCATCTCACACTGTCACAAGAGTCGTGGGTCAGGTTTGCATTGATGTACCTGTTCTTGCCGTGTGGCTAGGTCATCCATTCTTTTACAACGGCCTCATTCGTTTTATATGCCTGTCCTTGGTATTTGTTTGCATTTTGACCAGAAATCAGATTTTGACAGCATTCTGCTGCAGCTCAGCTATTCTGATTTTTATCCATGTTTCACATTCATAAACATTTGTGGTTCTTTATAGCACTTCAATATTTTTTTTTCTCACTGCAATAAACAGCTTTTTAATCATGAGTAAGTTTTTTCATAAAGTAAATATGAAAACCTAAAGATAAAAGGAGCTAAATTAGTGGCAACCGGAAAATTCTCAAATAGCTTCAGCGCAGAGATAGAGCTTTGAAAACTGCCTCAGAAAAGTTGTTGACCAAAAATAAAAATATAAAGAGAAACAAATAGCTAGCTATTTTTACTGATGCGAAGTCAATTGTTTCAATACTGAAGTGCTGAAACAATGTTTAACCAACAGATCTCTGGCAGCACTCTGTGAACCATGACAGACATACAGAATCCAATCCAATCACACTGTTAACAACCTGGAAATGAAGAGGTTGACATACTGGCAAAGGATGATAGACGACTACGTTAATCTGTTATGGACACAACGTATTGTGAGGCCAAGCGATTTATAAGGAAGCAATTATAGAAGCAACTGGAAATCAATAATGAATCAACAAACACTTGAAGTTAAATCAGTAAGCTTTACTAGAATACAACCACAAATGACAAAGTGAAAGCTGCAGCTAAATGCTTCGTTAGAACACACGCAACAAACATACACTGATGCAACTACTTGAAAAAGGCTACATGAAAATATAAATAATAGTTACTCATCTGCATCTTTGTTAGGGACTTGTCATGTGTGCATTCCAGGGCATGGAGCCCGCTGGAAAGATGATGCATATTGCCAACACCACGGAAGATAACGTAGAAGAAGCTCAGACTGCACAGGACACGGCAGTCTGAAAACCCAAGATTTTAATAAACAAAAGATAGGAGATACTGTCGAATGAAACCATGAAACTGGTAAAATGACAACTAAACATCTGTTGCACGAGTGTCCACTAAATGCTGCAGACCAGTTCATGTTTGAAATTCTGTGAATGGTCGAGTCATGATTCACAAGGCATCTGTAATGAAAGATTTATGTTAATTGTCGAGTCATGATTTGCAAATGGTTTGGCCATGCAAGTAGGTTACCATTCAACAGCATACCACAACAAGCAATGATGTACAGACCAGATGGAAACAGAGGAAGAGGCCGACCACGTAAACGTTGGACGGAGGGAATAGCAGAGTCCATGGGAATATCGATACATGAAGCCCATAATCGGGCACTCTCACGATGTTTATACTTCACCTCGACACCGCAAGGTACAAGAGGAACATGATGGGATGATGATGAGAACATATGATTTGCAAGGCGTATGTAAAAAGCGTATTCTGCCTTTGGTTTCTCTTTGGCAGTGGCCATACTGGTCGATTTTCATTGCCATTGTCTGTATAGTGAGAGCCTCTGTCTACTGTCGTGAACCTCGAGGCCATAACCTGTTTGCAGCTCTCAAGCTCAGTCAACTTTACACGCATAAATTACACTACATGAATGGATAATTTAAAAATATGCAACCTGGGGCACATGAAGTTAAAACAAAAACTAAAGTACTCTTTTGCACGCTTTAAGGCGCAATGGACAAATGGTGTTGGGCCCATATATATTTGGGTGTGTGGTGTGGCCAGTATCCCACCCGCTGCCTTTATTTCCTAAGACATTTTGTGGTACCTATTTTTAGGCTCAATCGACCTTGAAGACAAGAACATGTTTATAAATCTGTCCTGTGTCTGTAGCCCTAGCTATCCCACTACTTCTCCATATACTATCTAACTTAAATATCTAACAACTCGTAATCTAAAATGTGTTTATGTGCATGCGCGTGTATGTATGCATCTGTCTGCCTACCCGCATGTCTGTCTGTCATTCTGTCTAACCGTTTGTCTATTCGCCAACCCAACTACCCAGCCACTTATCCGTTAGAAAAACGGAACAACGACATTATTATAATATCTGTTATAAATATAATACTACCAAGAGCCGCGCTGAAAGTGCGAACGATGTTATCTGTTGATATGTAAGCAACACCTATTTGTCCTTTCAATGGCTATTTGTATGTGTACCGTCTGCCCCAAAGATGCCATCACTCCAATTTCTGCTAAATCGCCCGAAATAAATCTTCGGAATTTCCTGTCGTCCAGACAAAAGGGGCAGTTAACACACTTGGCCAGCTGTAATTGGATAACCAGTAGTTGTCGGTGCTGGTTTCATGGAGCACTTCTTGCAAGTGACGGAGTGTGCCTGGAAATCATTCTTGTTTTCTTGTTATTTCCTTGGCCAAGTTGCATTCAGGATTTTCTTAAGAACGTGTGTTTTCTGTCTTTTTATTGAAATTTGCTGTTTGTTTCGTTTTAGACGCATACCTCAGCATTAAAAAAAACATAAATATTGATTGCATTTACTCCTAAGGACATCTTTATTTCCATTAAAATATTTTAAATATATGCGGTGTTCTTGGAGTCTCTATTTGGATGGTTTCTTAACACATGCTGTCTATATAGGTTATGAACAAGAGGGGTGACAGGACACAACCTTGTCCGATCTTACCATCAAAATCAGCGCGAAACTGTCTGCTTCCAAATCTCCCACAGCTGATTTGGAACCCTCGATCCTGTGTGTCGGGGAATTATGGAATTGCTCCTCTCGTTATCCTTTACGGCCACAGCACCGGGTTATTATTCTACAGTGCACAAAACACTCTTTTTCGTTTATTGTTTTTATTTTATTTTATTTTATTTTATTTTATTTTATTTAACTGGATTCGACGAACAGTAAACGATTACTCATATATTCTCAGGCTTCAGCGATTAGGAGGTTTCAACTAATTTTGTGCAGGCAGAAGGTTTCGTTTTACATTTGCGATTAAAGTGGGAACGACAAATGACCCACATTCAAACAGTAACAGTTACTATGCGTTTTAAGTATTTCAACTAAAATATGTGATTTGTCATTATTCACTTCACGTAATATAACTCTGCGGCAAAAAGGTAATATACTTTACCCACCAATCAGTTACTTACACGTAAGTACAATCACAAAAATGACAGAAGAATGATGAAGTGACATGTTGATAGCAGCACAACATAACAGTCTTCGGACAATAAACATGACACACGTGTCATTACCAAAAGACATCGGTATTACAATTATGGAGAACATTCTTCAAATCCTAAATGTAATTGCAGCTTGTTTCATCATCATCACCGTCATCATATACCTTGCCGACAAACGTGGGCGGTCATTATTCACCATTTCACGTCATCATCTGTCTTGGATCGGGTCTTGTTCTTGTCTAAATTATGCAATAAGGTCAAGAAATCCTGGCATTTATCCATTTGTATCCCCCTTTTATTCTCCTCGTATTTTCCTCCAATTAAAAAACAATCGACAAAATCCCTAGAAGATTTGAAGATGTTTTTTTATATCAAAATGTTGAAAATTCCTTAGTCAGCTAAATCAGTAATCTGAGACATTGTAAACAGAGTTAGTCTTCAGTTTTTGGGGGCGACATTATGAGAAGACAAAAATAGAAAGAGAACAATAGCACTGTCCTCATGTGGAAAGAGAGATAAAAGTGGACAATAAGAAAAAATTATTGGCAGTCTTATGTTATGACACAGAAAAGAATCATAATACACACATTGAAAAATGCAGTCGCTGATTTCAAGATGTGGAAAAGCATGATCTCCCACACCAATCGGCAAGACACTTGATGATTCCTCTCGCTCTTTTCTCATCGTGTTTACCAGTTTATACGCAGCTTTCAAGTTGTTTCCTCCCCATAGTATGTCCAATCCAACTTAACTGTCTGTGTCTAATGCCTCTAGTCAATTTATGGTTTTCTGTCTTATTGATCTGTTTATTCGACCATGATGTTCTATGCATTTTCTTTAAAACCACATTTCCACTACTACTAGATGTTTCCCGTATTGTCTGTTTATTAGCAACATTTCATTTGCGTATAACAGTATAGATCAAATATAGCCTTTTAACACAATTTTTCAAACCGCAATTAACAGCTAAGTTACCAGTGTCAAACTTGGAAATATTCAAATCACACTTACGCAAGATCATCACCTGCCAGAGGAGAAGATTGAGAAGAGCTGTCAACTTAACTATCCAAGGCCGAGTAAAAAATTACGTTTTCAGACAGACAAAGGAATCAACACTTTGTGTCACTATATTAAAAGGCAGACAAGCAAACGGTTCGGCCAAATCGTTAGAATGCAACACCATCAACTGAAAGCACTGGAGCTATATTAAAGAAGATTTGATACTAGAACAAGAGGACGCCCAACAGAACATGAATTGACGACATCAAAGACATCGCATAATCACACGGAATGACACTATTCAGTGTCACCCATCGGGCACTGGAACGTCAACGACTCCTCGCCATGATGCGTGACAGCAAAAGTCAAAGATAATAATGATGATGATGATGATGATGATGATGATGACAAATTAACAGCGTTGTATTGATGTGTATGTCTTCCATCTAATAAACAGCGAATACTGCAACAGTGATTCTTATTTTAATCTCTACAAGGCATCTTCAGTCAGACTGTTCTAAGATAGTTGTGCCGGCTCATCTGGTTAAGCATTTTCCCATTTACTTGTTTGCTACATTGTATTATTTGCTTCTTCTTGGAAATTGCAGTGTTATTTTCTTGTAATTTAATTCCAACCTTGGTTGCCCACAGCATCTTGTTTACCTGTCAATATAATAAAGTTGGATTCGGTTAGTTTTCTGAATCCATATATAATTTGCCACATGTCCTTCTGAATGCTTGCACACCAACTCATGCATTCGCAGCAACGAAAACAAATAGCCTAGGGCGCGGTCTCCTGACTTACATACACCGCCTGCAAATAAACGTACATAATTCAATATGTACACGTATGGCCGAGTGTGCGTACAACCAGTGTAAGTGTACACATATATAGAACCCAGGGCAAAATTTTCTGAACCCACATAACGATATCTCGGTGATCTTCTTGATTCGATTTTGCCAGAGTACATAAAAGCTGCAAGGAACAGGGCGTGTTGATTTGTTCTGCAGTCTTTCCCTGGGATTAGATTGCCTGCTCTAGGCTCGTGAATGAACGAAACATCTCAAAATAGATTTTTATATGCGTATTTTTAGCTAGAACACTCGAGGCGTGTAATATATAGACATATACACACTTGTATGATCCTTGTTTCTTCAATCAGCCTGCTAAATGGCGCGGGGGATCCTGTATGTAATTATGTTGAAGTGAGAACGAATATTTGAGTATGTGAAAATACGAGTAAAAATTAATAATAATGTGAAATTGGGTGTTTTGGAGTTTGTCACAGAATAGACGTAGCTGGTTAGTTTTCTTTACTTTTGTTTTAAATAGCAGGTTGAGCTAGTGATTGATTGATTGATTGATTGATTGATTGAGCTAGTGATTAAGGCGTTAGTGTGTTAAGTTGAGTTGAGTGAATATCCGATGTCATAGCACTCGGAACATTCCTATACGCTCTCCGTCATTATATTCAACAACCAGAGAAGAGTCCTAAAACTAGTGTTACCAGATTCAATCTGTTTATGTGTCCGTCTGACTTTCCTCGTAGAACTGAGTGTCGGTCATATTCCCTGGTCACTCCGTTTCATCATTGCCTTTAGGTTATGATGGTTTATTTGGTCTTCCACAATATACACATGATCCCAAAAGACCATAACTACATTTATCTTGTCGTGCGCCAGTTCTCCATCCAGCGATGCAGAACCAGGCAAGATGTCCACCTGCTCGTTTCCCATCACATCTGCATGCTCTGGGGAAAAGATACAACGGACGCTCACTATCTTTCATATTTTAAGTTAAAAAACGCCACGCTGCACGAAGCAGGCTTTTCGTCCTGCTCAGCCTGCTCTGTCAGTCAATTAAATCACTACATGTGTGGGCCGTTGATCCTGAAGTCAGCAGAACACTACAGGGACTACCTCCGTCTCCATCCTCAGACTAGATGTTGCGTTATCATATGCCAGACTCTCCTGCACTACACACTGTCCAGTAATTTTCACTATGAACCCCCAGGCACTTCTATTTCCTGTTAGCACATAACCATCGGTATAGGTGATTACATTACCTGGGCGTGAATTGTCGCGTATCAATTGTTGCACCTCCCATTGAGAAAACTATTGTTGACTGTTACTTGTATTGTTAGAAGTTTAATCATCATCCATGGCCTTGTCCTCGCCTAACTTTTCTAACATTACAGACTTTCATCAAATATCTCTAGCATTAGTCACAGTACTTCTATTGCTTCTATGTGTAAATTATATATCGCACCTTGAATTTAACTACCTTGTGGTATTCCTCGTCACCGCTTACCTGCCTCCATAATTATCGTTCCTAGATACTCATATCTTCTCACATGTCCAAATTATTTAATGTTACTCAGTTTTATATATTAATAACATGCCTTCTTCGATAGATAATTATTGTTTGATAGATCTGTTATAAAACGGTTATAATTCTAATTTGTTTTTATTTCTTCCACACAGCGTTTTGGAAATTGCGACAACTCAAGTCTAACACCAGTCAATGAAGCATTTACTTGGATGTGAATCGAAGGATTTCGGGATGTGGCAGTTACTGAATTGTTAACTTGTCTATCTGGATAATGATAACTTCAAGACGCTTGTACGCTTACATTGCGAGATGAACAACAGAGTTTGAAGTGGTAAACAATAGTGAACACTTCAAAGTATAAAAAATGACAAGAAAATACATTTGTGAATGTTAATCATTACTTTAACAGGAAACTATACATAGAACAAATGACGCGGGAATGTATACAATGTAACAAATAGCCACACACTAGACGACGGCGTGTGACGAGCGTTAACATTATTAACTACATTGACTACTGATATGTAATCAACTCTTCCAAACAGTGACAATGGCTGACGGCAGCCATTTCTTAAAAATTAACGACACTTTCTGCTGTCGGTTTAACATCAGCGTGAAGATGAACCATGTATCTGGAAGAAATTTCCCAAGTGTGTTCAGCGGTGGTTCAAGAGATATTGTTCAGTCTGGTGATTACACTTCACACTCCTATTACAGACCCTCAGATAACTACAACGATCATTCCATCCCACAAGATTTTAGCGGTAGTCACTGTTTAAACCGTAGCTCGTTCGGTGAGGCGTACTACCTCAACACCAACTTAACTTGGGAGGATGTCCGGAAGATAACCGGCCAGCTTTCAGGAAGGCATAACTCTGTACTGCAGTGTCAACAATACTGTTCAGATTAACAATTTAACGGAGGTCAATGCTTCTATCATTTCCAAAATTGAATACTTGGCCTATACTCTAGGACCAAGACATATCAGTGCTGCTGCTTTGGCTGTGCTATCTGTGTTGTATGTCTTAATTTTCCTCACTGGAGTTCTGGGAAATATGTGCACATGCGTGGTCATTACCAGGAATAGATGTCTGCACACGGCCACCAACTACTACCTCTTCAGCTTGGCCATTTCAGATGTTCTGACACTGCTATTGGGTAAGCACAAGAATGTCATTTGTCTGATGTATGTTTTGTCTTGTTTGTCCACGACAAGTTCTTTAATACATAATAAACAAGGTAATTACTGCTAGCCGAGCTGGTACCGGAATCGGAATGAACTCAAAATATAAATGTGAAACTCAACGAAAGAGTGTGTGAAACTCTCTCTCACACACACACACACACACACACGCACGCACGCACGCACGCACGCACGCACGCACGCGCGCACACACACACACACACACACACACACACACACAAACACAGATAATAATTAAATAAAAGAAGTAACGGCTGCAGCAGGATACACCAATACAAAATGAAAACAGTTAGCTATGTGTAACTACGAGGGTAAGTTAATAAGTATGTCACAAATGGCTGTAGAAAAATAACTACACATGATAACAACTTGAAACCAGTTTATTTTTATACATACATTGTCCCTTTATTCTCAACATAATTTCCACTAACATTGATGCACTTATCCCTGCCGTTTTATTAGTCATCCCAAACCGGCTGCATAGAACTGCGTGCTTTGTTTTAATTTACAGACCATCCTACAGAACTGTGTGACTTACTTATTGACTCACCCGCGTAACTTTTTCTACCCAGCTATGCACCGCTTTACGGGACAAACATTTGTCAGCATAAACACTGACAACCCACCTTGTCGGGAGACATATCGCGAATGACGCCAAAGTTGAATGTGAAATGAAAACGTGGTTGCTTAAACAGAGCACGCAGGTCTATGCAGCCGGTTTGGGAGGACTGATAAAACTATGGGATAAGTGCATCAATGTTGGTGGAAATTATGTTGAGAATAAAGGGACAATGTATGTATAACAATAAACTGGTTTCAAATTGTTATCATATTTAGTTATTTTTCTACAGCCATTTGTGACTTTCTTATTAACTCACCCTCGTACTTCGAACACCTGAGCAATTTTATCTCTCATGTTTTTTTCGCAGAAGTCACACATACCTATCTGTTTTATTCTGTATTAATAAATAAATATATCTATTATACTTCTTTGACTACATTAGATGTTCCACATACAAGGTTTTTTTCCCGATGGTGACATTAACTGTGCGATTAAACTTCTGCCCATAACTGTGAAAGATCGTGTGGATTTGGTCCTCGTGAAATGTCTCATTGTCACTAGTGCTGGCATACGAGATCAATATGTGTTTGCGTGTAACTATGATCTTAACTGCAGACCGTTGCATGACTTTGCATATCTGCTTAGAAGATGAAATACTGAATGAATGAACGAACGAACGAACGAACGAACGAATGAATGAATGAATGAATGAATGAATGAATTATTGTTCACATTCATCTAAGATGTAATAAGCTGTCAATTATATGCTGTGACCAAGGGGTTATGAGTGCAATTCCTAATCCCGCATACCGCGTTTGAAACAGCCGAGGACGATGCAGATTGCATTGCGATGGTTTTCATACTATGGTATGAGTGCCGGCCGTTCAAAAAGCAATGACAAACTACTGGACGTAAACTTGCTAGAAAATCATAAACAGTCAAAATATTCTGGGGTTGACTGCAATGTCCTGTAAAGCATATGCAACTAACTTTTAAATATACAAAATTAGCTGAATTTTCTTTGGCGTACTTATTATAGAACCGTTAAATTCATTATGAAGTAGAGGGTGAACTCGCAGCTCTATACAATTGTCATAAAAAGTTTAAATACATGGACATGTTGCATTGCTGAAATGCTTTCATTAAATCTTCTAGAAGTACCAAGGTCTACAGTTAATAACGAGGCAAACACATACACAAGTTTACAGCCTCCTCAGGCCCTTGCTGGGTCCGATATCTTTTCTTTTTTTTTTTTTCAAATTTGGTCTCTGCTCGATATGAACAAGTAAATCCAAGACATAAATGTCATCATCAATATAAGGAACATTGACTGATCTTATTTTCATACAGTAAACTCCTGAATAAAAACCTATTTTTTGCATAGATTATACTACATTCCAGTTCCCAATGAAAAGGTACTTATTGTTTCCATATTTGTACAACTTCCTCCCATCGTGTCGATCTCACTTCCGGTACATCCATTTTGAATTAAGGCAAGATGGCAGTCTCCGGGTCCACGGCTTTCCATTGTTGCTGTTGTGGTTGTATCTGTTAATATTCATGAAGCTTATTGATTCTCTTTTTTTTTGTAGAGTGGCTTATCAAAATGCAATCAATCTGTCATTTCTTGGCGCTGGCAACTAATATCGAAAATGAGTGACACAAATAATGAGCCTGAGGGTTCTGATGACCGAATGCCAGCTCTTTGTAAAATATATTTCATTTCCTTTGGGAGAAGCTGTAGCTCAGCGACTAGCACGCTTGCTTACCGGCCCGGTAAAATGTGTCTGAACCCACTTCATGAGTGAGATTTGTATTAGGCTCTCATATCCAACCAGCCTAAAATAGGCGGCTTGAACATTCTAGGGAAATAAAGCGGCAGATGTTACATTAACCACATCACATATCGAAATGGTTTTAAAATATAAGGATAGCACCATGTACCCAATATACTTCATGTTGTGACAAGGAGTCATATTTTTTTTTTAAAATTGAATTTAATGAGAAGGCAGTAAGCAGAGCTGGTTATTTTCATAAGCTCTTTGTTTCATTTTTCTCATGGCTATGCTTTTCACTTGAAAGAACACATTAGGAAGAACGTAGAAGCAACGAAGATTTGGTTCCTGAGACGAATACTAGGAATACCCTGGACTGCCGGAGTAACTAACAACAATAGCCTATCAGAGGCACATGAAAATATAATAGTATATGCAACTATTCTTTGGTCGTGTGAGGAGAAGAGAGGCATCGGAGAACATTGTGACAACGGGAAAGATTAACGGGAGAAGAGATAGAGGCAGAACAAGAGAAATGATGCTGAATGGGCTGAGTCGATGACATGGAGGAATATTATCTGCAGAGTTGATCCAAAACATCAAAGGAGAGACACGAAAACATATGCCGGATGGAAGGGCACATGATGATGATGACGAACATGATGATGATGATGATGGTGATGATGATGATACTGTTAAAATGTTTTATTTACAATTAACTAGTTGATGAACTAGCTAGCTTGACTTATACAGTAATGCGCGTGCAACTGCTGGTTTTTCTAGTGAATGTTGCTTCCATCGACGATGGACTCATTCTAGTGGCAGACTGTAGTGTTGGCATTCTGGCAGCGGCCATATGTATGCATGCGTGTGAGTCCTGTTGGTTTTGTCGTGAATGCTGTCTGTTCTTTGTTTAATTTGAGACAGTGGAGATCATGCATCATGTTGTGTGACATTCGCTGGTACAGGAACAGAGCATTATAGGGTGACTCGCTGCCGTAAAGTTGGAACCGCGACTAACAAAATGTGAGATAACTTAGAAAACACAATCGGTAATGAGTTTTCTTGGTGGCTTGAGAAATAAAATAGGTCAGCGTATTATTTATCACATTGCGACTAGAGTGCCGAGAGGTTTGTACAAATATGGGGCTAGAACCATCTGCTCATTACGATTCGACGCTAGCAGAAAGGGGCCTCTATTTTTACTTAAAAGACTAAAGTAGGCGTTTTTGCAGACTCAGCCCAGGATAGAGTAAATAAATGAAAAAGTCTGTTCTGCAAAATGAAATTTACATGCACATGCCAAACTGGTCCCCCGGCTCTGCACAACACTGCAGATGTGTTTTCTCTTTGATGACTTGAGAGCAATATCGGGCCCCAGGAGACCTAAGGGGGGAGAGGGAATCTAGGGGTCATGCAAGAGCTTGTTGTTGCTTTATATGGGACAATGGTAGGAAAATAATAATAATAAGAAGAACAAGAACAAGAAGAAGAAGCGGAGGAGGTGAATAAGCACTAGAGAAAGGAGTGGGAGGAGGAGGAGACGAAGAAGAAGAAGAAGAAGAAGAAGAAGAAGAAGAAGAAGAAGAAGAAGAAGAAGAAGAAGAAGAAGAAGAGGAAGAAGAAGATGTAGAAGCTGTGGAGAAGACTGGAAGGAGAAGGAAAAGAAGAAGAAGGAGAAGAAGAAGAAGAAGAAGAAGAAGAAGAAGAAGAAGAAGAAGAAGAAGAAGACGTAGCAGCTGTGGGAGGCTGGAAGGAAAGGAAAAGAAGAAGAAGAAGGAGGAGGAGGAGGAGGAGGAGACTAAGAAGAAGAACAAGAGGAAGACGCAGCCGATGGAGGAGAGGAGGAGACGAAGAAAAAGAACAAGAAGGCTTTTCTGGTTTTTTGTTCACAGTTTTGGTTATAATTGTATTTGCACTGATTGTCTGATTCTGCGCTACCGAAAGTAAGGACGATTGATATTGATCCCATACTGTAAGAAGTAACTAGGAAAGTGGACAAGCAAAACACACATGCAAGTTAAATCTATCGTTCCAACATGACAAAGAATAAAACATGAGGAAAATAGAAATAGAAATGAAAGGGCGGAAAACAAGAATTTTAGTTAACACATACATATTTATCCCATAACAGTAATCCGGTAGGACCGAATTCAATCATTAAGGTATGCAGTTCTCAGCTTGTTGTCGCTTTTTAATCGAAAGGTTCGTGTGTATGTGTGTGTGTGTGTGTATTGTGTGTGTGTGTGTGTGTGTATTTGTGGTGTGTGGTACGTGGTGTGTGTGTGTGTGTGTGTGTGTGTGTGTTTGCGTGGTCAAAATTTACCTTTCCAACTCTTCTTCTTCTTTTTGTTCGCTCGCTTAAACTCGAGCGTAGTACTTACACACTGTTTAAAGTAGTAAAGGACTGAGTTTTGCGTGTGGGCTTGCTTTCCCTTTTAAAGGTGTCCCTCGCCATTCAGGCGAGCCCACTCCGACTTCAGAAAGGACACACATTAATGACACACCTCTGAAGATACTGCGACACCACTGAACACTCCCCGTTTCACTTCTCAAGGCTCTTTTCGTAAGGCCAATCCGTGAAAAACCGTGAAAATTTACTATTGAACGCTCATGTTTCCTCGTGAAGATGTAATACTTCTAATAATGTGCACTTCATCTCTGTCCGGGTTTTTTTTTTTTTAAAAAAAAATTGCT
>JACEFZ010010320.1:32500-132150 GCA_014155875.1 Cepaea nemoralis | reverse complement strand
AAAATTGCAAATGAGCAGACTTCTTTGGACAAACTCTAACAGTATCGTGATGCAATGAGCAGACTTTTTTGGGACAAACTCTAACAGTATCGTGATGCAATGAGCAGACTTTTTTTTTTTTTTTTTTTTTTTTTTTTTTTTTTTTTTTTTTTTTTTTTTTTTTTTTTTTTTTTTTTTTTTTTTTTTTTTTTTTTTTTTTTTTTTTTTGGACAAACTCTAACAGTATCGTGATGCAATGAGCAGACTTTTTGGGGACAAACTCTAACAGTATCGGATGCAATGAGCAGACTTCTTTGGACAAACTCTAACAGTATCGTGATGTGCAATGAGCAGACTTTCTTCTTGGACAAACTCTAACAGTATCGTGATGCAATGAGCAGACTTCTTTGGACAAACTCTAACAGTATCGTGATGCAATGAGCAGACTTCTTTGGACAAACTCTAACAGTATCGTGATGCAATGAGCAGACTTCTTTGGACAAACTCTAACAGTATCGTGATGCAATGAGCAGACTTCTTTGGACAAACTCTAACAGTATCGTGATGCAATGAGCAGACTTCTTTGGACAAACTCTAACAGTATCGTGATGCAATGAGCAGACTTCTCTTGGACAAACTCTAACAGTATCGTGATGCAATGAGCAGACTTCTTTGGACAAACTCTAACAGTATCGCTGATGCAATGAGCAGACTTCTTTGGACAAACTCTAACAGTATCGTGATGCAATGAGCAGACTTCTTTGGACAACTCTAACAGTATCGTGATGCAATGAGCAGACTTCTTTTGGACAAACTCTAACAGTATCGTGATGCAATGAGCAGACTTCTTTGGACAAACTCTAACAGTATCGTGATGCAATGAGCCGACTTCTTTGGACAAACTCTAACAGTATCGTGATGCAATGAGCAGGACTTCTTTGGACAAACTCTAACAGTATCGTGATGCAATGAGCAGACTTCTTCTGGACAAACTCTAACAGTATCGTGATGCAATGAGCAGACTTCTTTGGGACAAACTCTAACAGTATCGTGATGCAATGAGCAGACTTCTTTGGACAAACTCTAACAGTATCGTGAGGCAATGAGCAGACTTCTTTGGACAAACTCTAACAGTATCGTGATGCAATGAGCAGACTTCTTTGGACAAACTCTAACAGTATCGTGATGCAATGAGCAGACTTCTTTGGACAAACTCTAACAGTATCGTGATGCAATGAGGCAGACTTCTTTGGACAAACTCTAACAGTATCGTGATGCAATGAGCAGACTTCTTTGGACAAACTCTAACAGTATCGTGATGCAATGAGCAGACTTCTTTGGACAAACTCTAACAGTATCGTGATGCAATGAGCAGACTTCTTTGGACAAACTCTAACAGTATCGTGATGCAATGAGCAGACTTCTTTGGACAAACTCTAACAGTATCGTGATGCAATGTAGCAGACTTCTTTGGACAAACTCTAACAGTATCGTGATTGCAATGGAGCAGACTTTCTTTGGACAAACTCAACAGTATCGTGAGGCAATGAGCAGACTTCTTTGGACAAAACTCTAACAGTATCGTGATGCAATGAGCAGACTTCTTTGGACAAACTCTAACAGTATCGTGATGCAATGAGCAGACTTCTTTGGACAAACTCTAACAGTATCGTGATGCAATGAGCAGACTTCTTTGGACAAACTCTAACAGTATCGGATGCATGAGCAGACTTTCTGTGGACACCTCTAACAGTATCGTGATGCACTGAGCAGACTTCTTTGGACAAACCTCTAACCAGTATCGTGATGCAATGAGCAGACTTCTTTGTGACAAACTTAACAGTATCGTGATGCATGAGCCGACTTCCTTTCGGACAAACTCTAACAGTATCGTGATGCAATGAGCAGACTTCTTTGGACAAACTCTAACAGTATCGGGATGCAATGAGCAGACTTCTTTGGACAAACTCTAACAGTATCGTGATGCAATGAGCAGACTTCTTTGGACAACTCTAACAGTATCGTGATGCAATGAGCAGACTTCTTTGGACAAACTCTAACAGTATCGTGATGCAATGAGCAGACTTCTTTGGACAAACTCTAACAGTATCGTGATGCAATGAGCAGACTTCTTTGGACAAACTCTAACAGTATCGTGATGCAATGAGCAGACTTCTTTGGACAAACTCTAACAGTATCGTGATGCAATGAGCAGACTTCTTTGGACAAACTCTAACAGTATCGTGATGCAATGAGCAGACTTCTTTGGACAAACTCTAACAGTATCGTGATGCAATGAGCAGACTTCTTTGGACAAACTCTAACAGTATCGTGATGCAATGAGCAGACTTCTTTGGACAAACTCTAACAGTATCGTGATGCAATGAGCAGACTTCTTTGGACAAACTCTAACAGTATCGTGATGCAATGAGCAGACTTCTTTGGACAAACTCTAACAGTATCGTGATGCAATGAGCAGACTTCTTTGGACAAACTCTAACAGTATCGTGATGCAATGAGCAGACTTCTTTGGACAAACTCTAACAGTATCGTGATGCAATGAGCAGACTTCTTTGGACAAACTCTAACAGTATCGTGATGCAATGAGCTGGCATAAATAGCAATAACTAATAGACATAAAATGCACTCAATAATATTACCAACTATTGGACAAGCAATAATATTACCAACTATTGGACAAGCAATAATATTACCAACTATTGGACAAGCAATAATATTACCAACTATTGGACAAGCAATAATATTACCAAATATTGGACAAGCAATAATATTACCAACTATTGGACAAGCAATAATATTACCAACTATTGGACAAGCAATAATATTACCAACTATTGGACAAGCAATAATATTACCAACTATTGGACAGCAATAATATTACCAACCTATTGGACAAGCAATAATATTACCAACTATTGGACAAGCAATAATATTACCAACTATTGGACAAGCAATAATATTACCACTATTGGACAAGCAATAATATTACCAACTATTGGACAAGCAATAATATTACCAACTTTTGGGACAAGCAATAATTTTACCAACTATTGGACAAGCAATAATATTACCAACTATTGGACAAGCAATAATATTACCAACTATTGGACAAGCAATAATATTACCAACTATTGGACAAGCAATAATATTACCAACTATTGGACAAGCAATAATATTACCAACTATTGGACAAGCAATAATATTACCAACTATTGGACAAGCAAAAATATTACCAACTATTGGACAAGCAATAATATTACCAACTATTGGACAAGCAATAATATTACCAACTATTGGACAAGCAATAATATTACCAACTATTGGACAAGCAATAATATTACCAACTATTGGACAAGCAATAATATTACCAACTATTGGACAAGCAATAATATTCCCAACTATTGGACAAGCAATAATATTACCAACTATTGGACAAGCAATAATATTACCAACTATTGGACAAGCAATAATATTACCAACTATTGGACAAGAAAATAATATTACCAACTATTGGACAAGCAATAATATTACCAACTATTGGACAAGCAATAATATTACCAACTATTGGACAAGCAATAATATTACCAACTATTGGACAAGCAATAATATTACCAACTATTGGACAAGCAATAATATTACCAACTATTGACAAGCAATAATATTACCAACTATTGGACAAGCAATAATATTACCAACTATTGGACAAGCAATAATATTACCAACTATTGGACAAGCAATAATATTACCAACTATTGGACAAGCAATAATATTACCAACTATTGGACAAGCAATAATATTACCAAACTATTGGACAAGCAATAATATTACCAACTATTGGACAAGCAATAATATTACCAACTATTGGACAAGCAATAATATTACCAACTATTGGACAAGCAATAATATTACCAACTATTGGACAAGCAATAATATTACCAACTATTGGACAAGCAATAATATTACCAACTATTGGACAAGCAATAATATTACCAACTATTGGACAAGCAATAATATTACCAACTATTGGACAAGCAATAATATTACCAACTATTGGACAAGCAATAATATTACCAACTATTGGACAAGCAATAATATTACCAACTATTGGACAAGCAATAATATTACCAACTATTGGACAAGCAATAATATTACCAACTATTGGACAAGCAATAATATTACCAACTATTGGACAAGCAATAATATTACCAACTATTGGACAAGCAATAATATTACCAACTATTGGACAAGCAATAATATTACCAACTATTGGACAAGCAATAATATTACCAACTATTGGACAAGCAATAATATTACCAACTATTGGACAAGCAATAATATTACCAACTATTGGACAAGCAATAATATTACCAACTATTGGACAAGCAATAATATTACCAACTATTGGACAAGCAATAATATTACCAACTATTGGACAAGCAATAATATTACCCAACTATTGGACAAGCAATAATATTACCAACTATTGGACAAGCAATAATATTACCAACTATTGGACAAGCAATAATATTACCAACTATTGGACAAGCAATAATATTACCAAACTATTGGACAAGCAATAATATTACTCAACTATTGGACAAGCAATAATATTACCAACTATTGGACAAGCAATAATATTACCAACTATTGGACAAGCAATAATATTACCAACTATTGGACAATGCAATAATATTACCAACTATTGGACAAGCAATAATATTACCAACTATTGGACAAGCAATAATATTACCAACTATTGGACAAGCAATAATATTACCAACTATTGGACAAGCAATAATATTACCAACTATTGGACAAGCAATAATATTACCAACTATTGGACAAGCAATAATATTACCAACTATTGGACAAGCAATAATATTACCAACTATTGGACAAGCAATAATATTACCAACTATTGGACAAGCAATAATATTACCAACTATTGGACAAGCAATAATATTACCAACTATTGGACAAGCAATAATATTACCAACTATTGGACAAGCAATAATATTACCAACTATTGGACAAGCAATAATATTACCAACTATTGGACAAGCAATAATATTACCAACTATTGGACAAGCAATAATATTACCAACTATTGGACAAGCAATAATATTACCAACTATTGGACAAGCAATAATATTACCAACTATTGGACAAGCAATAATATTACCAACTATTGGACAAGCAATAATATTACCAACTATTGGACAAGCAATAATATTACCAACTATTGGACAAGCAATAATATTACCAACTATTGGACAAGCAATAATATTACCAACTATTGGACAAGCAATAATATTACCAACTATTGGACAAGCAATAATATTACCAACTATTGGACAAGCAATAATATTACCAACTATTGGACAAGCAATAACGGAATTGGCTTCTGTTGAAAATATAGGAACAGACGTATTAAGCAACATATACAGGATGCTTAAAAGTACTTGACATGTCAACGTAAACAAATTCAGTAAATATGTCTTTGGGTGCTAGCTTTGTGGAAATTTCCGCTGTTCTGAGGTGCAATGTCTTCAGATGACATGTGGGGAACGACAAATAAGGATCGTCTATAGAGGAAACCAGTCATAACATCTGATGGGAGATGCCTTCAAGAGATTACAACAAGAATCGCCATGGCTAAGGTAACCTTTTGCAAGACGGAAAACATACTGACCAATAAAAAGGTGGCAATCGCAACAGTAACAAGCGTGTTCAGGTGCTCAAAGAACCTGTACTTTGTATGGAAGTTAAACGTGGATAATGAGCCATTGGCACCTTGCCGTCTTGACAGACGATAGACTGTGCTTCAAAAAGGCATAATAACGTTTACCTATGTCGGCCAAATCGCGCTGTAAATGTTTGTTCACAGTGGGTGCATGTGAACACATGGATTTTCCACCATCATGCACCATCTTACGTCTCACACGCTCGGTGTGTGACTTATCTGCAATAATTTTCTCCTTTGTCTTTATTCCATTTCTGATGTTTGCCCTCCATGCAACACGTTCAGCGGCGACGTGCTCCCAATGTGCATTATCAATGCCTGTATCAATCATGTCCCGCTTACACACATCTTTGTATCGTAGTAGAGGCCGACCCTGAGATCTCTTACCCATCTGTAATTCACCATCAAAGATGTCCTTTGGTATTCTACCACCATCCATCTGTCGTGTCCTCCTTTACAGTGTCGTCCCTGGAGTGAAGAGAGCCGACACCCACATTATAATATTTTTTCCCTCTCAATATTCTGGAGAATCCACCAGCTTCCGTCCAACACACTCCATCAGCCTATGGACACCTTTTCCTATCACTCTCTCACTGTCGTACTATGCCCCCTTCTCATACTTCCCCAAACGCAACATACTCAACAACTCTTGCTTCTAAAAATTAATAAAGATAATTTATTAAAAGAAAAGTGTAACGTATATGAGACGTGTATGTGAAGAAAATGTGTGACGGGTTCTATAAAGTGTGTAGAATCGGACTCTCAGACCACAACCCAGTCAGCTGATCCCAGCAAGGATAGACCACAGCACGTTACGTCAGAACATGTACATCTCACCCCGTGCCGAAACCATCTTGCCGGATACTGCTTTGCCTCTGTAGACCTCTGGTAATCCAATTTCATGATCATCCGAAATAGACACCGGTGGTATTAACAGTTAATCATGGACCGGTTGCACCCTACACAATGTCCGTTCCTATCGTTCCTTAAAAAAACTGCACAAGTCCTTTGTAGTGTGTACACCGTCATTAATGTTAATTGTTAATGTGATTGATCCTCACTCGTGTCTATCTAGCCTCACGTATAATGTCTTGTGTTCTATTACACGAGATTATATAACACTAGGTAACTATTAGACTGTTCTCATTTAGTTACTACTGTCTGATGCTGTGTGGTGCATCAGTACGCATCACTCTCTTTGGTGAATCAACTTCCTTCTAGCTTTAGTTACGTTCTGTATGCAACTTTATTGATTGTTGAACTGGTGTTCTTCCGAATGGGATTGGATTTTTTCCCAAAAACTTGTTGAGTTTCCTTGGATCTGGTAGGGAACCTAGGATAGAAACAACACATCTGGTGATAGTACTAGTTACTGATCCTTTCGGCTGAGTGTAAGCCTATCACCTTGCTTAATGATCTTTAGCTAACTAGACTTAGTCATAGAGCAGATTAGCTACCCACCTAGAGCCGAATCAGGCTATGACAAAGAAAAATCAGCAAACAGAATGCGGAACCCCGCCCACCAGGGACACCTACGGGAAGATCCCAATTATCCCTCATTACTCAATTCTCAACTAGTAAAGCTTATCAACACTTCACTAATCTATTCTTAACTAGCAGAGTTAATATCACTATTCTACTCTAACTAGTTTCCACTAACAGTGCTAATCATCACACTATAGTTTAACAAGGCCACAGTCTATATTAATTAGAACTAATATTATACTAGGTTATACCTTAAATGGCACTACTGCAGTCCTATCAATCATATCTACATCTGCCATTATAGGCACGTGTAAAATTAAGTCACTAATTAACACACGGTAGATATTATTTCCACTAAGCACTGCAGTGCCCTGGCACTCCGACTAGAGCATTTTCAAGTCCCCCTAGTTGGTCCCAACTCGGGTTTATATGGCAAACTACCAAAGTTGGCCACGTGACGTTATCCTTTATGCCCCCACACAGGTGGCACATTGGCAGATCATCCCCTGTCAGGGATCCATCCTCCCTCGGGCTCCCTCCATGTTAGATTTGTCATCACTGGTTCTGACATCCAAAACAATCTAGAGAGTTACTGTCGAGTTCCAACAAAGAGTTTCGATACCAAGCTGCCAATCATGGTTTTCCAAACAAGCTTACATTGTGCACGTGACGTTGTTCATGTCCGGCAGGTGTTCCACTGTTTTCAATAACACCCTCAACTTTCTGTCATGTGCTGACAGTCAAAACCTCCATTCCGTCTGATGTCCGGAACCATAGATGACAAACGGAACCATTCCATATCCTGAGCGGCCAATTATATGTGATTTTAACTGTTATGAACTGCCAACGCGTTTTATCCCTTCCTTCTCACTCACCGCCAAATGTGTATATGGGCTGACCCGATGTATCCCGTGCAGCTGTGTTTACTCTGTTAGTACGACTGTTGTGGCCTAGAAAATATACGCCAAGCAAACGTCGGTATTATTATCTGGTTAACTCATGGCGAGCTCGTGACACCATCCTCCTAAGATGTCCTATCCATCTAAGTCTACGAAGACTGAGCATGGAATAAACCGTCACATAACCTGATCTTTCCAATACTTCAGTATTTGTGATTTTGTCTTGCCACTTAATACCAATAATTCTTCGCAGACACCGCATATGAAAGCTGTTTAAACGTTTCTCTTGGTGTGAGTAAGTTGTCCAGGTTTCACTGCCATAAAGAAGAGTACTAAGGACACAGGCTTGGTAGACAAGGACTTTTGTTTTGGCTGTAAGCTTCCTGTTCTCCCAGACTCTTTTTCTTAACCTGTTCATTGTTGTTGCTGCCTTACCAATCCGGATGTTGATTTCCTGATCTAGGGATAATTTGCTATTTACCACTGATCCTAGATATGTAAAATGGTCTACCATCTCTAGTTCGGCGTCGTCAATAAAGATTGATGGTACCCCATGTGCACCTTGTGACATAATCTGTGTCTTCTTTTTGCTAATTATTAAACCAAATTCAGAACAAGCATTGGAGAATGCAGATAGTAGACATTGTAATTCTTCCTCAGAGTGGGTCGTAACTGCAGCATCATCTGCAAAAGCAACTCTCGGATCAGTACCCTGCTAATTTTGGTCTTGGCCTTCAATCTCTGAGCATTGTAGAGGCCGCCATCCGAGCGTGAGTGAATGTATATACCACCATCCTGATCACGAAAGGCATATTTCAATAGAAGTGAAAAGTATATTCCAAAGAGGGTGGGAGCTAGTACACAACCTTGCTTAACTCCACTCTTGATTTCAAACTCTTCAGAAGTTGCACCATCAAACTTGATTATACCGTTCATGCCTGTGTGGAACGATTCCACAATGGACAGAAGAGTTGGTGGGCAGCCAATCTTCTTTAGTGCCTTGAACAGACCCTCACGACTGACCAAATCAAATGCCTTTGTGAGGTCGATGAAGGCAATAAACAGTGGTTGATTCTGTTCACAGCATTTTCCTTGCATGTGTCGCAATGAGAATATCATATCAATGGTAGACCGGTTCCGTCGAAAGCCACACTGTGATTCGGGGTAGACGATCTCCTAGGACTTGAAGTCTGCGCAGAACAATTCTGGCAAATACTTTTCCAACAATACACAGAAGTGAGATACCCCTATAGTTGTTGCAGTCGCTCCGATCGCCCTTGTTCTTGTAGTGTTATGATGCTTGAATCTTTGACATCCTGTGGGACTTGTCCTTCTCGCCAGCATAGCTCTGTTAGCTGGTGGATCTGTAGAGTGAGTGTGTCTTGCCCACTCCTGATAACCTCTATTGGAATCCCATCCTTACCTGGAGCCTTGCCAGATGCAAGCTCATTTATACACAAATGAAGATCGTAAACTGATTAGATTCAAACTGATTATATAAATTAAACGCAGACAGTCAAGATAGTTAGGCACATTATGAGAAGAATAATCTAGAGCAGTGGTTCTCAACCCTTTTTGGCCCGTGCCCCCCTTCACCATATTTTTAGGACGTCATTCCCCCCCCCCTTAACCATATTTTTAGAACGTCATCCCCCCCCCCTTTCGTATTTCCTCCCTAAACATTTCCCCCTGCCCCTACACAGTATACGTAATAATTGAAGCTAAATTTAATAGCACATACTAAAACAAGTCTAGACACCTACATAAAATGTGATTTGCGGATCTACTTACGTTATAAAATGAATTTCAGAAGGATGGTACGTACAGAACCGTAAAGTATGAAGGGAAAAACAATATCAAGTAATCAGTTCTTGTATTAACACAATCTAGAAATAATCTTAATCACCCCCCCCTCCCGGAAACCCTAAAATTCCCCCCTGGAGGGGGGGGGGGGTTTCCCACCGGTTGAGAACCACTGATCTAGAAAACTGGGTGACATATGGCAAGATTGAGGGAGAAAGAACAAAGAGAATGCAGACAAGTAAATATCTGGATGATTAGGCCACATGGCATGATCGAGACCCAAATACAGACTTGATCCACGACTCTGGTGATCGTGTAAGTTAGCGAATCATTATCGCCCACGCTAATCGGCATGGCACATGATGATAATTGAGTAAAACAATTGGTGGGCACAATGTAAGCAACCTGCGTTACGCTGGTTTTGATCACTGAAAATGAAACGCGGTTACAGGAAGAGACAGATATCATTACAACAGAAAATCAGAACAAAGGTCTTAAACGGAATAACAGAAAAACAGAAATCATGGTCATTACAAAGAACACATGACTGACTACAATACAACATTAAAGTGAATAGAGCGAATCTGAAACAAGTCAACGTATTCATTAACTATTTGGTACTTTAGAAACAAAATATGGAAGGTGTAGTAAATGTTAAGTTTAGCTGAAGTCGGAGTGGGCTCGCCTGAATGGCGAGGGACACCTTTAAAAGGGAAAGCAAGCCCACACGCAAAACTCAGTCCTTTACTACTTTAAACAGTGTGTAAGGAATACGCTCGAGTTTAAGCGAGCGAACAAAAAGAAGAAGAAGAAGAATGAAGATGTAGTAGATGTTAAGTTTAGAATGAAGATGTAATAAATGGTAAGTTTAGAATGAAGATGTAGTTAATGTTAAGTTTAGAATGAAGATGTAATAAATGGTAAGTTTAGAATGAAGATGTAATAAATGGTAAGTTTAGAATGAAGATGTAGTAAATGTTAAGGTTAGAATGAAGATGTAATAAATGGTAAGTTTAGAATGAAGATGTAATAAATGGTAAGTTTAGAATGAAGATGTAATAAATGGTAAGTTTAGAATCCCCTCTGCCGTGCGTCCACCTTGACGAGGTAGAGGGGCTTGCGCGTTCCAATGACCCCAAGAGCTATGCCGACGGTAGCACAGCTACTGGTAGGGTCACCCATGTCGGACAGGTCAAGGGAGAGGGACCAGACGAAGTGACGCACAAACCTGCTGCCTTGTAGGTAGACTGGGGACAGTCAAAGGCTAGGGAAAGCATCCCGAAAAATGCTTGTCGAAATCGGATGTACTGAGCCACAGGCTTGACAAAGAAGTGCAACGTAACTTTATCATTTCATGATGCCACAGATGAAAATTAATCGTTATGGTGCTAATCCCGTGAAGTCCCATCAGGCGGTGATAGTGCCGGGCCCCCTGCCTCGAGGGGGTCCACCCATGACTACTGGTGGTCACCTTCCCCTGTGCTGTGGAGTCAAGGCACAGAGGAGTAGGTTAAGAGCTATTGACCAAATACCAAGGACACTCAACATACTACAGTGGAATGCCGAAGGAGTTTATAACAAGAAAGAATCCCTGACACAGCGTCTTCATAAAGATAGAATAGATGTGGCATGCATTCAAGAGACACACCTCAACGCCAAGCGCAAATTTTCAGTCAGGGGATATCAGGCCACACGTTTCGACCGCGAAGGACATAAAGGAGGAGTTCTAATACTTACACGAAATACAATACCTTGCAGCGAAGTATCTGTGATCTCTGACAACCAAACAGAAATTATAGGTGTTGATATAATGATAAAGGACGTGAAAATAAGAATTTACAATCTTTATAGCCCAGCAGATAAGGATCTTACACTCTCAAACATGAAAATAACTGACACAAATTGCATTATTGTCGGAGACTTTAATAGCCGTTCAGAAAGATGGGGATACCCAGATACTGACAAAAGAGGAGATGAAGTGGAGGACTGGGAAATAGACTCAAATCTCCATCTACTCAACAAAGCGGATGACACACCGAGCTTCTACTCCAGAAGATGGATTACCACTTCTACTCCAGACTTAGCTTTCTGCACAGGAGACATCCTCCACAAAATCGACCGCCATGTGCTGGACCAATTAGCAGGTAGTGACCACAGACCAATCAAGCTTGTAATGAATATGGAGTATGTTCCACAGGAGCAAAAGCCCTTGCCCCGCTGGAATTACAAACGAGCAGATTGGGACAGATTTGCCACACTAACAGACAAATATTGTGAAAACATAAATACACGATATGGCAACATGAAGCAAATGGTGGAAAGTCTAAACAGAGCAATAATACAGGCAGCCACTGAGTCCATTCCAAGAGGAGCGAGGAAAAATTACAAACCATACTGGACTGAAGAACTACAAAGTTTGGAGGACAAAGTTGAAGATGCCAGGAAGACAGCAGAGAGAGAAACAAACAATTGAAGCGAACATCTCTCTCAAAGCCATCTCAGCAAAATATAAAAGAATAGTAAATCAAACAACAAGAGATTGTTGGAGGGAAAAAACAGAAAACCTGAATTTTGACAGGGATGGAAACAAACTATGGAAACTAGTGAAAGCCATGAACAATGAAGGACCTAGAAACAAACAAATAACAATTAAACAAGGAAATGCCTTGCTTACAGGAAAAAAGGCTGCAAATGCACTAATGGAACACTATGCCAGTGCAAACCACATTGATATTACAACCGAACAGAAGAAAGCAATCAAAGATAAACAGATACATCATAGTAGTACAGAGACAGCAGCAGAATATATGATGGCAAATCTAACAATGGAAGAAATGGAACAGGCAATGAATACCCTAAAAAAGAAGAAATCACCAGGAAAGGATGGAATCACAAATGAAATGCTAATAGGACTAGGGACAAAGGCAAAAAAGAAACTACTAGCAGTCCTAAATTACAGCTGGAAGAGGGGAATAGTCCCACAGGCATGGAAGGAAGCTATACTAATACCAGTCCCAAAGAAAGGAAAAGACCTGGAAGAACCAAATGGCTATCGACCTATCAGTCTACTTAGCTGTGTAGGAAAATTAATGGAACGCATTATCAATGGCAGGCTAACATGGCATCTGGAAGAAAACAAACTCTTAACACCACACCAAGCAGGATTCAGAAAGTACAGATCCACTGAAGATCAAATAACCTATATAGCTCAGGAAATAGAGGATGCCTTCCAAGAGAAAACGCACACACTAGCGGTCTGGATAGATTTAGAAAAAGCATTTGATAAAGTATGGAAGGAAGGACTGAAAGTAAAACTGCAAAAAATGCATGTTTGTGGGAAAATGTACAAATGGATCAGCCACTACCTTGAGAACAGAACTGCCAGGACAAAAGTACAAGGACAAACCAGCAAAATGATGCTGTTGGAGCAAGGTGTCCCCCAAGGAGGAGTTCTTTCACCAACATTATTCCTAGCATATATAAATGACATCACGGAAAATTTTCCAGCCAGAGTACACACATCATCCTTTGCAGATGACCTAGCCATATGGACATCTGAAGAATATATTAGTACAGCTAACAGCAGAATACAGCAAGCCCTATTAGCACTAGAGGACTGGTCAAAATCATGGCTAGTGAAGATAAGTGAGGAGAAAACAACATGCACAGTGTTCTCCCTCTCAAATAAAACTCAGCAACCTAAGCTGGTATTGAATGGAAAAATATTGCGCCATGAAGAAAATCCAAACTATCTCGGAGTCACCTTTGATCGTCGCCTGACATGGAAAACACAGGTTGAGAAAAATCGAACAAGAGCAAGGCAAAGAATGGCAATCATGAAAAAGCTTGCTGGTACAACGTGGGGAGCAGATGAGAAAGTTCTCAAGAAGCTATATACTGGACGGGTGAGGCCAGTACTGGAATATGGCATTGCAGCTTGGGCAACAGCAGCTAAGTCAAACTTTAACAAAATAAGTAGAGTCCAAAACCAAGGAATGCGAATCATAACTGGAAGCCTGAAGACAACGCCTATTAATGAACTAGAAAAGATCACTTGTTTACAACCAATGCAGGACAGAAGAGATAGCAGAGTCCAGCAACAAGCAGAAAAATTTAGAAGATTGACAGACCACCCTATGTATAACAGGTTTAATGGTTTTGGAAAAGGAAGACTGAAGCGTAGCAACTTTGTAGAAACTGCAAAACGAAAGATTAGGGCAGATCCCATACTTAACATATCAACAGTCAAGCCCATTTACTATGCACACAACTTCCCAGCTTGGAGACAGCAGCAACTGCCTGAGATGATAGAAAACATTCCTGGTATTGAGAAAAAGAACACTCAGCATGAAACCGAAAGAAGAGAAATAACCCTAAACTACATAAAAGAACATTACCCAAGCAGCAATTGGACCCATGCATATACAGATGGATCAGCCAAAAATTCAATAGAGAATGGAGGAGGAGGAATTCTCCTAAATTTAAAAAATGGAGTGAAAAAAACACATTCAGTGGCAACTGGAAAGTTTTCAAGTAACTTCAAAGCAGGAGGTAGAGGCTCTGAAAACTGCAGCAGAAATGCTCTTGATGGAGGAAAATAAAGAGAAGCAAATAGCTATCTTCACAGATGCAAAGTCAGCTGTCTCAATACTGAAGAGCAATAACAGCACAGAAATAGCTGACCTAAGAGCAGCACTCCATGGTCTAAGCCAGAAATCCAAAAAAGTTGTAATACAGTGGATCCCATCACATTGCAGTATATCTGGAAATGAAGAGGCTGAAAGACTGGCAAAAGAGGGCGGACGACTACCACAGCCTGACATAGACATAACTTACAATGAGGCAAAGAGGTTGATAAAAAGCACCTATAAACCAAATGGGAATCAGAGCATCCAGGCCACCAGAAGGATGATGCATATTACAAACTCGACCGAAGAGAACAAGTAGCAATCTTCAGACTCCGCACAGGACATAACAGGCTGAAATACCACTTGTTCAATAAACTAAAAATAGGAGATACCGATGAATGTAATTGTAGAACTGGAAAAATGACAGCAAAACATTTGCTGCAGGATTGCCCAATATATGCAGAACAGAGAAAGATATTTTGGCCCACACCTGCTTCATTTGAGGACAAGCTCTATGGAGATATCAACAAGCTCAAGTTGACTGCAGCTTACTTTAACTACATACAGGTTGACATTTAAAGGTGTATGAAGAAGTATTCAGACTGCCACACTTCATACCACAGGTATGTCGGTTACAAAAGCCTCCCAGAAGCATGAAATGGAATATTGCTCGGATAGCAAATCCATTACGTGGAAAGTCCGAATCAAAAGCTCACTATGTGAGCTTCATAAAAGGTGGAAAAAGTGTCCTAGTGGCACGAAATGGAATATTGCTCGGATAGCAAATCCATTGCGCGGAAAGTCCGAGTCGAAAGCTCACTGTGTGGATGTCATCTGCACACTGCATTCTTCTGGTTTCCGGAAGAACAGCCTATGGTGAACGGAAGGCCCAATATACGGAAGTGAGGCTAAGCAGCCATGTGCAGGACGTGACGATTCCTTGGGTGAGCCCAGTACCAGAGCGCTGTGTGTTGGCTCTGCAATTATGGAAGCCTCCTTGGATGGCGGGGAATGCCCATGGTCTGCCCCTGCCTTCCCTTGAGGGCTGACCAGGATATCTTTGGCTGTTCTATATGGGCCAGCTAGGATGGGAGATAACACCACACCAGTGAGAGTCAAACGTCCTAAGAAACCCCCGGGAAGGTTAACCCGGTCAACAAATGCCCGCAGAAGTCGGATGTGTCGGCCTAACGGCGCAAGAACACAGCTCTGCTGTAAACAGGCACAACGCAATCACATCCGAAAAAAAAAAACTCCGGATGAACGAAGAAGAAGAAGAAGAAGTAAGTTTAGAATGAAGATGTAGTAAATGTTAAGTTTAGAATGAAGATGTAATAAATAGTAAGTTTATAATGTAGATGTAATAAATGGTAAGTTTAGAATGAAGATGTAGTAAATGTTAAGTGTAGAATGAAGATGTAGTAAATGTTAAGTTTAGAATGAAGATGTAATAAATGGTAAGTTTAGAATGAAGATGTAATAAATGGTAAGTAAGTTTAGAATGAAGATGTAATAAATGGTAAGTTTAGAATGAAGATGTAGTAAATGTTAAGTGTAGAATGAAGATGTAGTAAATGTTAAGTTTAGAATGAAGATGTAATAAATGGTAAGTTTAGAATGAAGATGTAATAAATGGTAAGTTTAGAATGAAGATGTAATAAATGGTAAGTGTAGAATGAAGATGTAGTAAATGTTATATTTAGAATGAAGATAAAGAATATTATCTTAAATTTATCTTTCTTTCAATCAAGGTGAGGACAAGAGTTCTTAAGAGCTGTGCTGGCTAAAACCTGATTACGGAAGCTAATCATCGACAATTAGCAGACAATTGAGGAATTACGTGGAAGGTGTGGTTTCATAGAAGAATGATGAGAACATAGTGGACGGATAGACAGAGCAAGGAAGATGTCGTGAAAGAAGTTAACTCTCACAGAGAACTGGTGAATCGCATCGGGAGAAAGCAGACAACATTCTTTATGCGTCACGAGAAGAGGAAAGCTGAAGTATGTCGTTACAAAAGGAACGTTGGGGGCGAGGGAAGGCAGGGGAAGACCAAGATGTCGGATAGTTAGACATCATGGCGTGAAGGAACATCAGTATCAGAAATTATTAGCACCACAAAAGACAGAAGGCGGTGGAAAGACATGATCACCAACGCTACATTCTCAGCAGGAAGGCTGCGTGGTCTCGAGGTATGGTGTCCGCCTCGAGTGCTGGAGGTCCCGGGTTCAAGCCCCAGTGAGGATCGCGATTTTTTCACGTGGACTTCTAGTAATAAAATTTCCCCTGGTCTCTGGGTAGTGAGATCGGACGCCCGTGTGTATTGTTGCGCACGTAAAAAATCCCTTGGCAGTTGGAAATCGAAAAAGAATAGCCTAACGGCGCCGCCCGGGCAAAATGTCGAGTTAAAAATCTACCCAAAGTATTTCAGGATCCTCTCCGGTGTTACGGAGTTCGTGCACTGAACTGAGTTTCTCCAGACTCAGGTTTGAGTTAGGAGGAGAACGGAGCACTTATGGGTTACACCCGTGTGCCGTAATGTTGATCCATCGACTAAACTAAACTAGCTACATTCCCATCATTCTTCTATATGGCAATATATCCACAGCCTCCACATAATTCCTCACTTATCTGCTAATTCTACATGATTCGCTTCCTTACAATAGGATTTAACTGACTCAGTGCCAAAATTAATAGTCGGTTTTGACCAAACATGACGCACAATTAAATGAACAAGTAAAATGTCAATTTCAATAAGCTGAGCATTAAAATTGAGGAAGATACCTCGATACGAAACAAATTACATGATGACAAGCGTGGCGATATATCACCCTTCTGTCTATACCATCAATCTATCATGTGTCATGCCGATAAGCGTGGGCGGTCATGTTTTGCCATCTCACTCGATCACCAAAGTCATGGATCAGTTCCGTGCTTCTGTCTCAACCACGACACGTGGCCAAGCCATCCAGGTATTTACTTCATGGTCTTCCCCTTCGTCTCTTCCCTTCGATCTTGCTAGCTGTTACAACTTCTAAAATTCATTTCTTCTCATAACATACCCAACAAATGTTGACTGTCTACGTCTAATGTCTCTAATCGGTTTACGATCTTCATTTGTTTCTTGAAGGATTTGTTCATTGGTTTTTCTGTCTGTCCATGGTATTCTTTGCATTTCCCTCAGAAACCACATTTCCACAGCCATCAGATGTTTTTCAACTTATCTGCTCATTGTCCATGCTTCACATCCATACAAAAGTACAAGTTGTATGTAGCACTTCAACACTCTTCTGTACGAGGGACTGGTCATGTCTGTTTTGGAGTATGCAATGGCAATCCTGACTCTCAGCCATAAGCAGATAGAAAGGATGGAAAGGATACAGAATGAAGCTATGCGCATTATTCTTGGATGTACAAGAGATACAGCATGCAGGGCGATGCGCTACCTTCTTGATTTTCCAACCATTGAAGAGAGAATACAAGTTTGCAGGCAGGCACGCGCCTACCTCAGAATTAACGCAAACACACAACATCCACTGCATAGTGAAATTAGGAAGGTGAAGGGCAGCAGGTTAAAAAGAGGACGGTCGTGGATGGGTCAAGCCGAAGACATTCTTCAACAGGTGTGTTCACTTGAGGACTTAGAACCTGGCGAGGAGTGGGTGCAAGTGCCAACAGACTTCTGCACATCCTTTTCAGTTTGCATCCAACTAGATAGAAAATGCAGACAAGAAAATCCGGCTGCTGTTGAGGCTGAAGTACAAGCGTTGATTTTCGAGAATTCGCTAGACAGGTGACGCGGTCATCTACACAGATGGGTCGGTCGTCCGACATGTGAGAAGCTCATGGGCCTTTACAGCTCGGGCCGGAGGGAGAATTGTGAAGGAGGACTCTGGTGCTTTCACTGAAACCACAAGTAGCCTGACCATGGAAGTCATGGCAGTAAGTAAAGCAATAACATGGCTCGAGACACAGACATTCACTAGGGCTTGTTTCCTTAGCGACTCAATGAACATGATCAAGAGGATAGAGGAGGGGTCGATCCGAAGAGAATGGTTGCTGCTTCTGAAGCGGTCTCGGCTGGCAAAGATTAGTTTCATCTTCGTGCCAGGTCATGCGGGAGTACAAGGAAAAGAGCGGGCTGACAAGCTCGCAGGTGAGGCTACTATGGAGGGCGGACGCGCCATGGACCAGGCTGACATTCTGAATGCTCTACGAGAAGTGAAACTTTTGCGAGAACCAAGTGATGACTGTGAATCTACAACAATGGCCAGACTGCGGGAGCAGCAAATTAAAAGAGGGGTGGCCAAACAAGAACACTACGCAGGAAGCCAAAGAAGATTGATAAACCAACACAGAACTGGCGTCGTTAGCCGCTACACGCTGCGGGATTTGCTGAGGAGGGGATCCGAGCACTTATGGACTGAATGGTTCGATGTGCAACGAGGATGATCTGTCGACTAACTAACTAACTAACTAACACTCTTTTTATCGTTTCAATTTCTGTCTATACGGGGTGAAAGGAGGGAGTCACATTTGGCGAAATTCTATCCTACGGCACTGAATGAGTTAATCTATATAGCACATAAGGACACATCTCCTCACCCGGGCTGACAAGTATAAATTGTAGAGACTATTCTTCAACTTGTTAAGGGCTGCCTCAGCTCAGGCTATGCTACGTTTACTTCCTTCTGCCGGATTCTCACGGTCGAAGGTGCTAGAACATGTCTAAGGGCACGAAGCACCGGGTGCAGAGTGTTCTCCTCCCCGAGGAAGGGGTGGCTTGTGAGCAGACACAATGCGCATGTGTGGGATAAGTGGGGAAACGACTCGAACTTCTCGAAACAGGGTAGGTATGTACGGCAGGAGAAAGACATCCGAAGTCACGATCTGATTGGGTGTCAACCAGCGGGTGTAAGGAAGATAAAGGGCCGAAACAGTCCGGGAAAGGGGACTACTTCTGATGATCAGAAACTGTCTGTCGTGCTTGCACTGCGGAGGAGTTTTTAATCACGAACTCCCTTCCCTGCAATAAATTCAAAATAAGGTTGTTACATTTTTAGAGGAGCGGCTGCCCGAGTGGCTAGAATGCCGGATTTTCCTTCGGGAGACCCGGTTCGAATCCTCGGTAATGTGTGGACTTTTTATTTATTTTTTTTTTTCTGTCGGGGGCAAAAAGAAAACTCTAGCTTGTACAGTTCGCAGCGACTGCACTAGCCAGGCGGCCTTAATTCCTCGGGCTCAAGAACACCCCCCCCCCTCCCCTCCCCGCAAAGTAGTATATTGGCAGTAAATGACAGTTTTGACAGATTCTGTCAGAGTAACTAGCAATGAGAGTCTGGAATGGTTTATAAAAGTAGGGCATTGTATACTATTACAAGATTGACATAATGCATTCTTTGGTCACGTACAGAGAAGAAAGGCATTAAAGAACAGAGCGAGACGAAAGGTCAAGGGCGCAAGAGGCAGACCTGGAGAACTTATGCTGGGTGGCGTCAGACGGTGGCAGAGAGGAGTATCTTCAACAGACTTGATCCAGGACTCCACGGGCTGAGATCTGTGGAGATGCAGCAAGGACTACGCCATTTGGCAGCGGACATGATGAAATAGGTCTTTTACACGTTGAAACAATAGCTAGGTAACATAGGTCGTTAAACTGATGATTATACATGGTTACATTGAGACTGAGTATGAAATGATGTTATCAGAGAGACAGTGAGATCAACACCATGTGCCATATATATATTGAAAGACAGAAAATAAAATGGTTCAGCCATCTCGATAAAGTGCAGCGCCAGCATTGGCTCTACAAACAAGAAGATCTGATGTGACAGCAAGAGGACGCCAGAAAAGAAAATGCATTGACGACATCAAAGACACTATCCAATGCTATAGTTCGGGCTCTGGAACGTCAATTATTCCTTCCCCACGACGCTTGACAGCAAAAATGGCAGATGGTGAGGATAGTTATTGTATTCGGTTCTAACATTCCTTTTTGTTCCTGGTTGATTTTTACATATTGTGATGAAAATTGATCTTCATATATATGAGATCTCCGCCGGGACGTATCTTATTACGAATCATTTGGCCTGCGTGCCCAATTCTTAACCCTTTGAAAATAAAGTTTGTTCGTTCGTTCGTTCATTTTGATATCCTTTGTAGGTCACGTGCTCCCAGTTCATCATATATTTATAGAGGAATATTGTCCGAACCTGGAGTTTAACCGTGTTTCATTTTCTTGATAGCATTTTCTAGCTCATATTTCAGAATTTAAACCAAAAAAAAAAGAAAAGAAGCATCTAATGACAATGGGCATGTAGTTTCTGTGGAAACAGCAAAGAATACCATGCTCAAACGGAAAGACAAATGAGCAAGTTCTACGATAAATAAATGAATTAATTCTGATTGTAGAAAGTAGACGCAGTCTATATTTTTGGAGTAAGTTATGAGGTAGACCAAGATGACGGTGGAGAGATAATATATATACAGACCTACAAGCACTTGGAATCAGCAACTGGCAAGAGAAGGTCAACCAGAGAGACGAATGGAGACGATTGTATCTGCAGCAAAGAACCTCAATGGCTCGGAATGCTGAAGAAGAAGAAGAAGAAAAGAAGAAGAAGAAGAAGAAGAAGAAGAAGAAGAAGAAGAAGAAGAAGAAGAAGAAGAGAAGAAGAAGAAGAAGAAGAAGAAGAAGAAGAAGAAAGAAGAAGAAGAAGAAGAAGAAGAAGAAGAAGAAGAAGTAGTAGTTATGACAAGAATTAAACTGGTGACCTTGGTGACATTCTCTAATATTTAATTTCTATGTTCTGTTATGGTATAGGGTTTGATACTGAAGACTGATGATTGATAAAATACTGTCAAATTGACTTTGTACGTAACGGTTGCCATGGAAACCAAGATAAACAGCGGCCATATTAGATTCCTTAAGTATATGTGTTGTTATATATATAAGCTGTGAATGTCTCTATAGAGGGCTTCCTTCTTAACGGTCAAGATGTTGGTCCTCTTTTCATTGAAGTTTATAGACTGATTCGTATGTTCGTGTGTTGTCCCCTACTTTGACAAGTGTTTCTTCTCACGTTTCTTGTTATGCCACAATATGTCAGTATCCACGGCAGATTACTCTTCTGTTGGTATTCAATGCATTTAGTGTTGTGTTTTTTTTTTAAATACCAGTTGAGAGCTTGCGGAACTGAACATACATCACTGTGAATACACACTGTTGCCATTGACAAGGTGTAATGTTTGTGCCGATGCTGTAATGTTAAGGGCCTGCAATTCTTCTGAATAGCAAAATATCCCAGTAGGTGTGCATGTCGATTAATGTCTGCGATCTGCCAAGACCTTAATCTGTGTCGGACGATTCCATTAGGTTGATGACTGCTCTCTGTTGCATAAAATTCAATTCACGCTTTCTCCAATCTTCCTCTTCCTCTTTCAACACATGGTCCTCACATTTTCTCCAGTAACTGTTGTCAATATTTAATAGCGCGGACTGGGTTAGTACCTTGCCGTCAGACAATTTGAATGTAGTATTGTCAGATGCCATCTGTCCTTAAATTTTAGCCCACACAAGTTCTATAGAGTTTAAATGAGAATAGTACGGAGAAGTCTCAAGTACATATGGCCATGCTCTTCTATCAACTTGTCGATTTGATATTTATTGCTTTTTTCGCGTTTTACAAGGGACAACAATTCTTGAAATACGTTTCTGGAAATGGTATGTTTTCCCTTCGGAGCCATATCTTTATTGCTTCCTTTGTGCTCGATGCTGTAGGTATTTTGTCTTCTTGGGCAACAACATTGTGATATGATGCATTGTCCATAATTAGACAAGACGGTCTATCTAGGAATGAAAGCACTGTATTCTCGAGCCAATCTCTAAATACATTACCATTCATCTCATTATGATAATCCCTATTGTCTGTATGCTTTGATACGAACACGAGTTCAGCATTCTGTAGTAAGCCATTATGAGTACTACCAGCATGGGCTATGACCAAAGGCTGTCCTTTACTACTGGGCACATATTGATTTATCTTTCTATTGACTGATTGCCATTCCTTTTCACTTTTGTGGTGCGCATTGATCCAGGTTTCATCCAAATACACTAAGTCATAATTTTCTTTGCGCATTTTCCTTATTTCACGTAGGTATCTGCTTCTCATGGCTCCTAAATGCGGTTGCTCGCAAATGATATTTCTACCTCCCTTGTACTTTCTAAAAGTGAAGCCTAATGTCCTTACAATTTTACACAAAGTTGTTTTGGATAGCTCTATGTCATTATTCTTTCTCAACCAAACCCTCAGTTTTCTTACAGTCACTGTTTCTTTGGTATCCAGCATTTTTATAATAGCTCGCCTTATGACATCTTTGTCAAAGCTGTCTACAATTGCCTTTCTACCTACCGTTTGCTTATTGCGTGGTGATTTCATTCCAGATTCTTGCACCCATCGACGAAATGACAGTTTACTCAATCCCAATGCATGCATTGTTCTTTTCTCGGGATTTGCAATAGTATGAAACTGTTTCCTGTGAGATTCTTCTTGACAAAAATATGTACAACTTCATAGCGATGCTCTGAAGTGTAAAAATATTCATATTCAATCTCATTCAACAATATTCACACATTCAAATGTTAGTGATAAAAGGTAAGATTTATAAAATAATCACATTTCATGAAAGCACCCACATTACTGACGACAACTCTAAACACTCCCAGCTTCTTGCGCGAGATTCTTGCCATAAGGTCATTCTCGTTCTGCACTAGAAATTCCACTATTGACAGCTGATGTTACCTTGTGAAGATGTAATACATTTCATAATATGGACTTCCTCTTTGACCCGTAAATTATATACCACATATAAACATACATTGAAATCTGCTGTACAATCTCCAGAGCAAAAAAAAAAATTGTTGAGTGGACATATTGATAAAGGTTAATATGCTAAAACTCATCATGTTCCCTCAGTTGGTTAATGAGATATGGATCTTTATATGGAGGCAAACAAATGTGAATGGACTGCAGCAAGATTCAGGAGGAAAGAACAAGGTAAAGGCAAATAGGTAAATATCTGGACGGCTAGGTCGCATGACATAATCGAAATATAAAAAAAAGAGCTGATCCACGTCTCTGGTGATAGTGTGAACTGGCAAAACATGACAGTTCACGCTTATCGGTATGGCACATGTTGATGATTTCAGAATGGAAGGGCTTTCCTTGTTTTTATCTCGCGAATCATGTGTGTTATCATCACAGAATACTTCTTCGATGCATTCAACCCGTTGGAAGCAACTGAGATGTGGTTCCTGGGGCGAGCACTGCAACTGCCTTAGACTGGCATAGTATCTAAAGATTGCCTGGACGAGGCTATTGCAAGTAGAACAGGATATACAACTATACGAAAGAGATAAACAGCTTTCTTGGGTCATATAATGAAAGAAAGGCGTTGGAAAGCATCGTGACGACTCGACAAATCAGCGGAACAGACAAGGGCAGACTTAGAAAAATGTTGCTGGAACGAACGAATGAACTAACTTCATTTTCAAAGGGTAACAAATTGGGCACGCATGCCCGTCTTACATTCGGCCCTTCCAATCACTCATCTTTCGTTCACCAGTGCATAGTGCATTCACATAGGGGGAAAAAACATTGTCAAATGTATGTTGTAAACATAAACAATGCATGTTACCATGTTATGAGACAAATCCCCCATCCACCCACCCATCCCCTATCCATCCGCGTGTACTCAACACACACATCCACCACCCAACCACACACATACCCACAGGTACATACATTCCCCCATCCATCCACACATCTCCCACCCACCACACATCCCCCCACACACAAACCCAGGCACACATGCATGCAACCACCCATCCCATAACCTACCAACACTCACCCACCCACATACCCTCCACCACCCATTCCAACCACTCAGCCAAACACACATCACCCAACCACATATCTGACACCCACATATTCCCGCCAACACATATCCCGCACCTACCCAAACATCCCCATCCACTCATCCATCAACCACTCACACCCACCCACCCCATCAACATATGCATCTCTCATCTACCCTCCCACCCAAACACACATCGCCCATCCTCACATACATCCTTCATCCACCCGCATATCCCACACCTCCCCCACCCTTCACACACCTGGATGGACTGAGAGAGTGGCATGTAGGAAAATTATCAAAGGAGTTGCACCGGATAATTTAGGACTGGGATCTGTGGAGAGACATAAATACCTACGCCAGTTGACAGGACAGGTAATGATGATGCTACTGACCGTCTTCATAAGATATGAGTTCTGTCATTAGAATATTGACGTCTTGGAATATAAATGTCATATACGGGTTCTAAGAATATCTTGGATACAGAAAAGAACAAATGCATCCATATGACAAGATGTGAATACTGAAGAAGTTTTGCTACTAAAGGCGACAAAATAAGGAAAATGTAAATATTTTAGTCACTTAAAATGTCATGAAAGTTTGGAGAGATCAATAATGGAGTGGTTTATGCCTGGGAACAGGGCAGTGCTGAGCTATGATACAGAGAAACATCAAGCGGCACTGTAAGGAGGCTTCATAAGGGAGCAGCATTTTTAAAGATAAAAATACATGTAAGGGGCGGCATTTCGAAGAATTGCATCACACTTTAAAAATCTACCGCATGGTAGTGCCCGTGAAGAGAGGAAGAGGAAAGCCAAAGAGAAGATGGGTACAGGATGTGGCAGATGGTCTCTCTCTCTCCAGATGGGTGTATCGGACGTGGGACATCTTGTAAGACTGAGAAGTTTTCTGGAAGGTTGTTATGGGCGCGAAGTTCAGCAAAGGACATGCTACTGAATGGATGAATGAATGAATGAATGACTTGGTACATCGGGTTTTAAGACGTGTTCTCGAGAGGTCTGCCTGCCCGCGGGGTTTAATACGCGTGTGCTTAAACTTCCGGTGCGCAGACGGCGGACTCAAACACTGAGGTTCTAGAAAAACTGGGAATGAAGAGAGTGGATGAAAGAAATAAAGAGGAGGCAAGTGAAATATTTTGGCCACGTTGAACGACATTGTTTTAAATTAGTTGCATGTCCTTCACAGGACATAGCAGTCAACCCCAGAATTTTGGCTGTTCGTGATTCCTGGGCAAGTTTTACGTTCAGTAGTTTGTCATTGCTTTCTGAACGACCCGCACCTATTCCTTTTTCGAAAAAACCAGCACAACTGTGTTTCGAACCTGGGTATACAGGATTACGAATCGCGTCCATAACCTCTTCGTCACAGAGACTGAGGGCAAGCGAGCAAGAAGCAGACAACGTTACAAGTGGGAAGATAACATCAAGAGAAGGACGAACATCAATCTGACAGAATGTAATCAGGGCGAGAGACTGTGTTGGAGATCCATTGCAGCCAACCTTCATTGTGGAGACGGCACCGGATTGACAGATTGATTGATCCTTCCCCATCAACTATTAAAGTTCCCTCGGCTGTTGAATACTCGAGCCAGCATAGGTCGTTGAACGTGGCACACTTTTATAGTGTTATTACTTGAACCGATTCAGTGCCCAACATTTAGGTTTGGGCCGAACATGGTACACAATCAAATAAACTAGTATTATATTGTCAATTACCGTTCACTGAGTATTGAAATTGTGGAAGATATTACGAAACAAAACAGATAACACGATGAACCTAGTATGGCGATATACCGTCCTTATGTCCAAAATGAGAGGTCACATTTGGCGATATATTATCCTTATACACTGAACCAGTGAATAACGTGCCAACAGAATGACTCAGAGAAGGCAAAACTTGATATATGCTCGTTTGAGAACATTTTGGATTCTTCTCTTCCTCCATTTACCCCAGTGAAGTAATAAAGTGCCAACAGAATGACTCAGAGAAGGCAAAACTTGATAAATGCTCTGCTTGACAACATGTTGCATTCTTTTCTTCCTCCACGTATGTCAGTGAAGTATTTAGGGGAGATGTTATGTGCTCTTTTAAATTGTATTTGTAAGTTGGTATTTATTTCTCTTATGTTTTTGATACCATCACTCCATCTTTTATGTGGTCTTCCCTTTGCTGTATATACATTATATTTCTTCAATGTAACTTTGTGGCAGATGGTACCAGGACATTCTTGTGACCATCTAATTTGTTGTTCATTAAGGAAGTGCATGACTTTGTTTCAGACCTAATTGACTTCTAACTTCCCCATCGAGACACTAGACAACACTGCCTGCTTTCTGTTAGCGCCGAATGTTCGGCAGCGCTCACTAAACCCGACACCCCACATTGTGCCAACGGCTTCAGGTGGAGGAGAGCAATTTGGAGGGTACAAGCCTTATCCTAGTGTGAGTAAATGCAACGTAAAAATTAAACGTCATGGCAGAGCAAACCAGGTCCTAACTCCTGGTCATCAACTGGTCTAGGATCGAAGCTCTTACAGGCGGACAGTTAAAGCATTGCTCTGCTGATCCAGCAGCTTGTCTTGTTCAGATGTATTGGCGTTACCTTTCCTCTGGAGTAAACTAGGCAGGTCGAGAGAGGGATCATGCTGCATAGGCAACACATGGACTCTGAGCCCAGGTTTTGTGCAATGCAGGGGCTGTCATGCCTTTTTTAAGCACAATTTAAGATTCTATCATCTGCAAAAACAGCACGGTGCCAGTAATTGAGATACTAATTCATGTGAAGAATCTTTAACATAAAACACACTAAAGAATGCACACACAACCCCAGTTTAAAAAGCTTATGAAGTAAATGAACAAAGTGAGTTAAAAACACACAAACTATATGCCAAGACAAGACCACTGTCAAAGTGTCAACAGTTTAATAGATACAATTACACATGTGTGTGAACACGTGCTGTCTTGCATGATGACAACTATGAAGAACTGGATAAGCCAAAGGGCTAGGTTGCATATCTTTAATACCCAATCTCTGATCCCCACACAAAATTACATGGCAGTCTCACAACTCTCGATCAGATCAACACATGAATTCAAAAACCTTCAGACATTCATTAACAAGGAGCCTAGACTGTATTTGGCTGAAGTACCTAAATCTCATATCATGACATAATCTTCTATATCTCACTGCATGCTCAATCACTGGCTGTGCAAATTAAACAATAACTTTGATCAGTGTTGCATGCTGCATGTGAGGGTTATAAACGTGGGAGTCTTTCTTCTACTGAAGACATGCTGTTGGAGTCATCCTGGAGAATGTTACAACACGAAACCGGATCTGTTCAGTTCAAGCACATTTTGTGTATAATCGTTTTGCTCTTGTTGTCCCTGTAATAAAGACTTTTGATCCAAACTTTCACCTATGCTTTTCATATTTTTATTCCCCTTCCATCGAGCTTCGTAATCATTTGTTGTGTTTTCTTTATATATTCTAGTAAAAACTCCAAGTCTGTCATACTCTAGTCAAAACTCCAAGTCTGTCATACTCTAGTCAAAACTCCAAGTCTGTCATACTCTAGTCAAAACTCAGCAAACAGGAACCTGTCATTGATAGCAGTTGTTGGAACACTGACTATGGATGGACAAGATGGCAACTTGTGAGGACAAAAGAACTTGAAATGTTCGAAAAAACCAGCACAACTGTGTTTCGAACCTGGGTATACAGGATTACGAATCGCGTCCATAACCTCTTCGTCACAGAGACTGAGGGCAAGCGAGCAAGAAGCAGACAACGTTACAAGTGGGAAGATAACATCAAGAGAAGGACGAACATCAATCTGACAGAATGTAATCAGGGCGAGAGACTGTGTTGGAGATCCATTGCAGCCAACCTTCATTGTGGAGACGGCACCGGATTGACAGATTGATTGATCCTTCCCCATCAACTATTAAAGTTCCCTCGGCTGTTGAATACTCGAGCCAGCATAGGTCGTTGAACGTGGCCACACTTTTATAGTGTTATTACTTGAACCGATTCAGTGCCCAACATTTAGGTTTGGGCCCGAACATGGTACACAATCAAATAAACTAGTATTATATTGTCAATTACCGTTCACTGAGTATTGAAATTGTGGAAGATATTACGAAACAAAACAGATAACACGATGAACCTAGTATGGCGATATACCGTCCTTATGTCCAAAATGAGAGGTCACATTTGGCGATATATTATCCTTATACACTGAAACAGTGAATAACGTGCCAACAGAATGACCTCAGAGAAGGCAAAACTTGATATATGCTCGTTGAGAACATTTTGGATTCTTCTCTTCCTCCATTTACCCCGTGAAGTATAAAGTGCCAACAGAAATGACTCAGAGAAGGCAAAACTTGATAAATGCTCTGGCTTGACAACATGTTGCATTCTTTTCTTCCTCCACGTATGTCAGTGAAGTATTTAGGGGAGATGTTATGTGCTCTTTGTAAATTGTATTTGTAAGTTGGTATTTATTTCTCTTATGTTTTGATACCATCACTCCATCTTTTATGTGGTCTCCCTTTGCTGTATATACATTATATTTCTTCAATGTAACTTTGTGGCAGATGGTACCAGGACATTCTTGTGACCATCTAATTTGTTGTTCATTAAGGAAGTGCATGACTTTGTTTCAGACCTAATTGACTTCTAACTTCCCCATCGAGACACTAGACAACACTGCCTGCTTTCTGTTAGCGCCGAATGTTCGGCAGCGCTCACTAAACCCGACACCCCACATTGTGCCAACGGCTTCAGGTGGAGGAGAGCAATTTGGAGGTACAAGCCTTATCCTAGTGTGAGTAAATGCAACGTAAAAATTAAACGTCATGGCAGAGCAAAAACCAGGTCCTAACTCCTGGTCCATCAACTGGTCTAGGATCGAAGCTCTTACAGGCGGACAGTTAAAGCATTGCTCTGCTGATCCAGCAGCTTGTCTTGTTCAGATGTATTGGCGTTACCTTTCCTCTGGAGTAAACTAGGCAGGTCGAGAGAGGGATCATGCTGCATAGGCAACACATGGACTCTGAGCCCAGGTTTTTGTGCAATGAGGGGCTGTCATGCCTTTTTTTAAGCACAATTTAAGATTCTATCATCTGCAAAAAACAGCACGGTGCCAGTAATTGAGATACTAATTCATGTGAAGAATCTTTAACATAAAACACACTAAAGAATGCACCACAACCCCATTTTAAAAAAGCTTATGAAGTAAATGAACAAAGTGAGTTAAAAAACACACAAACTATATCCCAAAGACAAGACCACTGTCAAGTGTCCAACAGTTTAAATAGATACAATTACACATGTGTGTGAACACGTGCTGTCTTGCATGATGACAACTATGAAGAACTGGATAAGCCAAAGGGCTAGGTTGCATATCTTAATACCCAATCTCTGATCCCCACACAAAATTACATGGCAGTCTCACAACTCTCGATCAGATCAACACAGAATTCAAAAACCTTCAGACATTCATTAACAAGGAGCCTAGACTGTATTTGGCTGAAGTACCTAAATCTCATATCATGACATAATCTTCTATATCTCACTGCATGCTCAATCACTGGCTGTGCAAATTAAACAATAACTTTGATCAGTGTTGCATGCTGCATGTGAGGGTTATAAACGTGGGAGTCTTTCTTCTACTGAAGACATGCTGTTGGAGTCATCCTGGAGAATGTTACAACACGAAACCGGATCTGTTCAGTTCAAGCACATTTTGTGTATAATCGTTTTGCTCTTGTTGTCCCTGTAATAAAGACTTTTGATCCAAACTTTCACCTATGCTTTTCATATTTTTATTCCCCTTCCATCGAGCTTCGTAATCATTTGTTGTGTTTTCTTTATATATTCTAGTAAAAACTCCAAGTCTGTCATACTCTAGTCAAAACTCCAAGTCTGTCATACTCTAGTCAAAACTCCAAGTCTGTCATACTCTAGTCAAAACTCAGCAAACAGGAACCTGTCATTGATAGCAGTTGTTGGAACACTGACTATGGATGGACAAGATGGCAACTTGTGAGGACAAAAGAACTTGAAATGTGACTAAGACAATTAGTCGACAAACAAAGGTTGTATAAAAATTGAATGTTTCAACCAAACTCTTTTTCATAAAAACAAAACACGCAAAGAAATTGAGAAATGAAAATAATTAACTGAGAACAAACAAATCCTACTTCAAACAACAACAACACAACAAATAATGAAGTGGAAACAGTAAGGACATCACACAATAGAAGGAATGAAGTGAACACGAGATACATATACACTCACATACCTATGCATATACACAAAAACACACACGCCTACACACACACACAAAACATTGAAATGTTCTTCACTCATCATTTGGGTCACCTCACTCAGGAATTGTGTCCTTGAACTCTTTCACATCTGCAAGCACACTGTCAAGAGCAAGTGTGGCTAACCTGCAGAAAACTCACGCTGACACACTGGACACGATCAGCAACACAAAGAGAACACATCCAGCAGAACTGGCATAAAAAGCAATCTGCAACTGCCAAATCAGACCAACACCTGAGATCGCGGGGGCCTAAAACACTCGCAAGTAGAAATCAACATTTAAGCAGACAATGAGCATGGCTAAAACTAGTTGTCGCAACCATGAAATATGCATAAACCTGTCACAGTTTAGGAAATCTGGTGCTCAATTACTGTATACTAGATCCTGGCACTATAAGGTGTGGTACCCAACTTCATTCCCTAATAGATTTCTTCCCTGACTGAAAAAAATCCCCCAGCTATGAATGTTTGATTTATGTCAAATTTGATATAACATTTATTTGAAAAATCAATAATAAATATATTCTATCTTTCTCTCAAACAAACAAACCTTTTATTTCTCAAACTCCAAAAGTATACAAACAAAATCTCGAGTAATGTCATTGTTTGAATAAGCTAAGTTCTGGAGGGGCATGCACCCATTTGCCGATGCTACTATCCACACAGTGATTCATAAATTCTTTCTTTGCTGATTGATACGTCACTGCCATAATCTTGACCTCCATGGGAGATTTGCTGCTGTACATCTTCATCCTGTACCCTCCATCATTAGAGCAAATGTCCTTGAACCACTTTAAATGCTGGCCAGCTTTACACTGCCGGCTAACCATCTGCTTCGAGACTTGGAATGGTGACCTAATTGTACAAAACAAGTGGAGACTTTTACAAGAATGCAGATATGAGACAATATAACAACCTTGAATGTCCAGCTTTAATTAACTAGAATCAATTCACTGCACTTGGGCAGACCCAACAAAGCTGCCTCTTTCTCAGCAGGAGTGTGGGTATGTCAATTGTTTCCACAGTGCAGTGATTATGAATACGCCTATGTTGTCATTTCCCCCCCCCCCCCCCCCCCCCCCCCCCCCCCCCCCCCCCCCCCCCCCCCCCCCCCACCACCACCACGAGTGATCCCTCCTAGCTAAGTGTCCCAAAGGATACAAGTCTGAGCTGGGTTGATTCCTCAACCTCCAGCAACCTGTCATACGTGATGAGTACAACCATTGTCCAATTTCAGTGCTCCAACCATGGATGCTCTTGAGATCAACAAATCAGCTCATGAATTACATTTGACATCCGTGTCTAGCTTTGGTGGAAATATCTAGTCTACATCACAGAAAATACAGTTTTCTATACATAATGGGCAGTTAGGCGCAAAATAATGGAATAATTTTCATTCGTTCAATAAGTTGTCATATCCTTGGGTCAACGGGTATCTTAAAGTCTAGTTCAGATTTGTCTCTTCTATCCCAAGGTCTACAGATATTCTAGTCTTGCTCAGAATCTCCTCTTCTATCCTGGCTCAACAGATATCCTAGTCTTGCTCAGAATCTCCTCTTCTATCCCTGGGTCAACAGATATCCTAGAGTCTTGCTCAGAATCTCCTCTTCTATTCTGGCTCAACAGATATCCTAGTCTTGCTTAGAATCTCCTCTTCTATCCCTGGGTCAACAGACATCCTAGGGTCTTGCTCAGAATCTCCTCTTCTATCCTGGCTCAACAGATATCCTAGTCTTGCTCAGAATCTCCTCTTCTATCCCTGGGTCAACAGATATCCTAGAGTCTTGCTCAGAATCTCCTCTTCTATCCTGGCTCAACAGATATCCTAGTCTTGCTCAGAATCTCCTCTTCTATCCCTGGGTCAACAGACATCCTAGAGTCTTGCTCAGAATCTCCTCTTCTATCCCTGGGTCAACAGACATCCTAGAGTCTTGCTCAGAATCTCCTCTTCTATCCTGGCTCAACAGATATCCTAGTCTTGCTCAGAATCTCCTCTTCTATCCTGGGTCAACAGATATCCTAGTCTTGCCCAGAATCTCCTCTTCTATCCCTGGGTCAACAGATATCCTAGTCTTGCTCAGAATCTCCTTTTCTATCCCTGGGTCAACAGATATCCTAAAGTCTTACTCAGAATCTCCTCCCTGGGTCAACAGATATCCTAAAGTCTTGCTCAGAATCTCCTCTTCTATCCCTGGGTCAACAGATATCCTAGAGTCATGCTCAGAATCTCCTCTTCTATCCCTGGGTCAACAGACATCCTAGAGTCTTGCTCAGAATCTCCTCTTCTATCCTGGCTCAACAGATATCCTAGTCTTGCTCAGAATCTCCTCTTCTATCCTGGGTCAACAGATATCCTAGAGTCTTGCTCAGAATCTCCTCTTCTATCCTGGCTCAACAGATATCCTAGTCTTGCTCAGAATCTCCTCTTCTATCCCTGGGTCAACAGACATCCTAGAGTCTTGCTCAGAATCTCCTCTTCTATCCCTGGCTCAACAGATATCCTAGTCTTGCTCAGAATCTCCTCTTCTATCCTGGGTCAACAGATATCCTAGAGTCTTGCTCAGAATCTCCTCTTCTATCCTGGGTCAACAGATATCCTAGTCTTGCCCAGAATCTCCTCTTCTATCCCTGGGTCAACAGATATCCTAGTCTTGCTCAGAATCTCCTCTTCTATCCCTGGGTCAACAGATATCCTAGAGTCTTACTCAGAATCTCCTCCCTGGGTCAACAGATATCCTAAAGTCTTGCTCAGAATCTCCTCTTCTATCCCTGGGTCAACAGATATCCTAGAGTCATGCTCAGAATCTCCTCTTCTATCCCTGGGTCAACAGACATCCTAGAGTCTTGCTCAGAATCTCCTCTTCTATCCTGGCTCAACAGATATCCTAGTCTTGCTCAGAATCTCCTCTTCTATCCTGGGTCAACAGATATCCTAGAGTCTTGCTCAGAATCTCCTCTTCTATCCTGGGTCAACAGATATCCTAGTCTTGCCCAGAATCTCCTCTTCTATCCCTGGGTCAACAGATATCCTAGTCTTGCTCAGAATCTCCTCTTCTAACCTGGGTCAAGAGATATCCTAAAGTCTTGCTCAGAATCTCCTCTTCTATCCTTGGGTCAACAGATATCCTAAAGTCTTGCTCAGAATCTCCTCTTCTATCCTTGGGTCAACAGATATCCAAGAGTCTTGCTCAGAATCTCCTCTTCTATCCCAACCGATTACTGCTGATAACAAGACTGCCAGATAAGATTGTTGTGATTTGGCATCCCTTGTGCTAGTGGAAGGCCAGATCCCATGCAGGACAGCAACGTGGGTGAATTCATAACCAGTGCACCACAGCACCTTTACACTCCAACATATGCAGAGAGAGACAGCACACATGGACATGTCCTCAGTGCAGTGACACTGACTGTAGTTAACCAAGCATAGCCATGAATTGTACAATTATCTAGTTAATCAAGCAGTCATGAACTGTACAACTGTCCAGTTAATCAATCAGTCATGAATTGTACAATAGTCTAGTTAATCAAGGACAGTCATGAATGTGTATGTATGTGTTTATGTATATATGAGTATCTGAGTGTGTATGTCTGTCTCATGATATGGTAATATGAAATGTTTATGTTCTCGGCATTCGTTTGCCAATGTCTTTTCTATGTGAATGTAACATGCAGAATAGTTAACTGATCTACGAAAGATTGCGTGACTGGAAGAGCCAAATGTAAGACGGGCCTGCATGCCCAATTTGTGATCCTGTGAAAATCAAAATCAAGTTCATTCATTCGTTCATGCATCAGTTGTTTTTAACAGACAACTCCCACAACAGTGTCCAGTTTAACAGACACCTCCCACAAGATTGTCCAGTTTAACAGACAATTCCTACAATATTGTCCAGTTTAACAGTCAACTCCCAAAAGATTGTCCAGTTTAACAAACACCTCCCACAAGATTGTCCAGTTTAACAGACAACTCCCACAAGATTGTCCAGTTTAACAGACAACTTCGACAACATTGTCCAGTTAAGTTTAAGAGACAACTCCCGCAAGATTGTCCAGTTTAACAGACACTTCGACAACATTGTCCAGTAAAGTTTAAGAGACAACTCCCACAAGATTGTCCAGTTTAACAGACAACACCCACAAGATTGTCCAGTTTTAACAGACAACACCCACAAGATTGTCCAGTTTAATAGACAACACCCACAACATTGTCCAGTTCAGACAACACCCACAACATTGTCCAGTTTAACAGACAACACCCACAAGATTGTCCAGTTTCAGACAACACCCACAACATTGTCCAGTTTAACAGACAACTCCCACAACATTGTCCAGTTTAATAGACAACTCCCACAACATTGTCCAGTTTAACAGACAACTTCCACAACATTGTCCAGTTTAACAGACAACACCCACAAGATTGTCCAGTTTAACAGACAACTCCCACAACATTGTCCAGTTTAATAGACAACTCCCACAACATTGTCCAGTTTAACAGACAACTCCCACAACATTGTCCAGTTTAACAGACAACTCCCACAACATTGTCCAGTTTAACAGACAACTCCCACAACACTGTCCAGTTTAACAGACAACTTCCACAACATTGTCCAGTTTAACAGAAAACTCCAACATCATTGTCCAGTTTAACAGACAACTCCCACAACATTGTCCAGTTTAATAAACAACCCTCACAACATTGTCCAGTTTAACAGACGACTCCCACAACTCTGTCCAGTATCCATTTGATGACGCTGGGTCAACACCAGAGCCCTGCGGGTCACAACAACAGAACCCTGGATCTGCTGGGACCGAACCAGGGATGCTGTCTTGGCTAGCCAGCACTCTAACCACTTCACCAAGCTCTTCACTAACAAGATATATATGCAAATCAACTTGGAAGGAAGTTGTGGAGATGAATATGTGTCTGGCATGAAATGTTGCCAAGATCTAGTTGATTTTGTTCTAACCATCATCATGACATGAAATGTTGCCAAGATCTAGTTGATTTTGTTCTAACCACCATCATGACATGAAATGCTAAGATTTAGTTGATTTCGTTCTAACAGAGCCAAAATTGTCCTATAAGTAAGGTTCTTGGTTTTATAAATCAACATCATAGCACTCCAGCAAACCCACAGGTGCTCTGTCTCCCCCATTGGATGGTGTAAAATGCAGATACTGACTGCTGTGGTGTAACAATGGCTGTGATCACACAAAATATATCCTGGTGCAGATATCAATTCTGACCACACACCTGTAGTTATACAATTATAAATATTTAAAAAAAAAAACAGGGAATAAGGGAGTCTCTGTGGCGAAGTGGTCAAGCCGACTGACTCGGGCTTCGAAGATTGTGGGTTCGATTCCGGGCCGCGTCCTTCAGTTCACAGGTGTATTTTTCTGAGGCTCCTGGGGGTCATTGCTGAAGCTACGGAGTTCATGCTTTGTGTGATGCTTTCCGCGCTGCGGAAAGAGACAGCCATATGGGATAAAAACCTAGGTGCAATGAAGTCGACCATGTCAACTTTTAAGCGACTTTAAAAAAAATTATAAATAAAACTTAAAAACCCATGAACAAGGACATATATATAAAAATCAGCAATCAGATTTCAAATACCAACTTACCAGTGAAGGAAAATAAGAAAAAGCAATGGGGGGATAACCAATAGATCAATTAGACAGAGAAATGCATAATTTGTGCAGAGCTGCCAAAGAAGCGTGGATTCAGATAGAAAATGTTTTGCGTGTCCTTTACAGGACATCGCTGTCAACATCAGCATCTTTCAACTGATTGTTGATTTCTTGGCAAGATTACGCTCAGTAGTTTGCCATTGCTTTATGATCAGTCGGCTCATTTATCCCGCAAGTCACCAGCGCGGGTAGAACCGCGCTACGAGACCTTGCATGGATAAACGGGATTACGGAGAAAGTCATGTAACCCCTCGCCCAGCGAATTCAGATAGAAGTGACTGCAAAAGAGAATGTGACAAAAAATGTTACAGTAAATGTTGCGGTGAGTGTAACTGTGATCCTAGACCTGAAACATGGCTTGTAACATCTGAACTTGAAGCAGAAACTTACAATGGATGGCTCCGCCCAGTCAACCCGTCAATCAGTTCCACCTTCATGTCGTGGGCGTTCATGTTAATACTGTCCAGGCAACAGGCCAGGTCTTGTTGGCAGTTCCTTTTACTTTTCAGAACAAAAGAGAGAGCTGGATGATTGATGGTGTAGGGCTCGGGAAGCTGGTCTTGGAGGTCGCTGTAGACCCGGCAACAGATAGCTCTGCACAAGTGGCCATGATCGTTGTCGGCGTGGTAACCTGGACATGACACGCCAAGCAAATAAACAAATGTAAAACACTGTCATTGACAACTCTCTCTGTCACTGACAACTGCCACATTAATCTATGCAAGTCAAGCGAAGCAAATATAGAAATGTAGAACAACACTGTCACTGACAACACTGTCACTGACAACACTGTCACTGACAACTCTATCACTGACAACTCTATCACTGACATCTCTATCACTGACAACACTGTCACTGACAACACTGTCAACTCTATCACTGTCAACTCTATCACTGACAACACTGTCACTGACAACTCTATCACTGACAACTCTATCACTGACAACTCTATCACTGACAACACTGTTACTGACAACTCTATCACTGACAACACTGTCACTGACAACTCTATCACTGACAACACTGTCACTGACAACACTGTCACTGACAACTCTATCACTGACAACTCTATCACTGACAACTCTATCACTGACAACTCTATCACTGACAACACTGTCACTGACAACACTGTCACTGACAACTCTATCACTGACAACTCTATCACTGACAACACTGTCACTGACAACTCTATCACTGACAACACTGTCACTGACATCTCTATCACTGACAACTCTATCACTGACAACACTGTCACTGACAACTCTATCACTGACAACTCTATCACTGACAACACTGTCACTGACAACTCTATCACTGACAACTCTATCACTGACAACTCTATCACTGACAACTCTATCACTGACAACTCTATCACTGACAACTCTATCACTGACATCTCTATCACTGACAACTCTATCACTGACAACTCTATCACTGACAACACTGTCACTGACAACTCTATCACTGACAACTCTATCACTGACAACACTGTCACTGACAACTCTATCACTGACAACTCTATCACTGACAACAATTTCACTGACAACTCTATCCTTGACACCTCTATCACTGACAACTCTTTCTCTGTGTCACTGAGTCATTGACAACTCTTTGTCACTGATTGTCTGTAGTTTATCAGTAAATACTGTAGACATTTCCATGTTTCTAATCGTTCCATGTTTCTAATCGATTACAGCACTATTGATTAAATTGTCTAAGTTTGATGCCAAGTTTAATTCCCTCGTTTTAACAAAATTCCAGTGAAATTAAAGTTCCTCCTGCTTTCTGTATTCTTAACGTAATATCCAGACAGGTGTTGTCATAACTCTAATTAGTCCAAATATTTAATACTGCCAGATGACAACTCTTTGGGTGTGAAAGAGAGAACAAATGCATGTGACTTGAAACAACCAATGAATGTATTGCCTGTTGCTGGGTATCACATGAACTAATTTTATTTCTATCCCAGTCAACGCACCATGTGTGATTGTACTTCTGACATTTAGCCAGAGTACTCCAAAACATCATGTCTTTAATGAAGTTTGTTTGTTCTCTAATCTTTCTTCATGTGTCCTGTCAAGTCATGCAAGCATTCATGTCTCTCCACAGATCTCAATCCTTGATGCTCCAGATCAATTCTATCGATGCTCTTCCTTCATGTGCTCTGTCAAGTCATGCACGCATTCATGTCTCTCCACAGATCTCAATCCTTGGTGCTCCAGATCAATTCTATCGATGCTCTTCCTTCAAGTGCCCTGTCATTTCATGCAAGCATTCATGTCTCTCCACAGATCTCAATCCTTGGTGCTCCAGATCAATTCTATCGATGCTCTTCCTTCATGTGCCCTGTCAAGTCATGCAAGCATTCATGTCTCTCCACAGATCTCAATCCTTGGTGCTCCAGATCAATTCTATCGATGCTCTTCCTTCATGTGCCCTCTCAAGTCATGCAAGCATTCGTGTCTCTCCATAGATCTCAATCCTTGGTGCTCCAGATCAATTCTATCGATGCTCTTCCTTCATGTGCCATCTCAAGTCATGCAAGCATTCATGTCTCTCCACAGATCTTAATCCTTGGTGCTCCAGATCAATTCTATCGATGCTCTTCCTTCATGTGCCCTGTCAAGTCATGCAGGCATTCATGTCTCTCCATAGATCTCAATCCTTGGTGCTCCAGATCAATTCTATCGATGCTCTTCCTTCATGTGCCCTGTCAAGTCATGCAGGCATTCATGTCTCTCCATAGATCTCGATCCTTGGTGCTCCAGATCAATTCTATCGATGCTCTTCCTTCATGTGCCATGTCAAGTCATGCAAGCATTCATGTCTCTCCACAGATCTCAATCCTTGGTGCTCCAGATCAATTCTATCGATGCTCTTCCTTCATGTGCCCTGTCAAGTCATGCAAGCATTCATGTCTCTCCACAGATCTCAATCCTTGGTGCTCCAGATCAATTCTATCGATGCTCTTCCTTCATGTGCCCTGTCAAGTCATGTTGGCATTCATGTCTCTCCACAGATCTCAATCCTTGGTGCTCCAGATCAATTCTATCAATGCTCTTCCTTCATGTGCCCTGTCAAGTCATGCAAGCATTCATGTCTCTCCACAGATCTCAATCCTTGGTGCTCCAGATCAATTCTATCGATGCTCTTCCTTCATGTGCCCTGTCAAGTCATGCAGGCATTCATGTCTCTCCATAGATCTCAATCCTTGGTGCTCCAGATCAATTCTATCGATGCTCTTCCTTCATGTGTCCTGTCAAGTCATGCAGGCATTCATGTCTCCCCACAGATCTCAAGCCTTGGTGCTCCAGATCAATTCTATCGATGCTCTTCCTTCATGTGCCCTGTCAAGTCATGTTGGCATTATGTCTCTCCACAGATCTCAATCCTTGGTGCTCCAGATCAATTCTATCGATGCTCTTCCTTCATGTGCCCTGTCAAGTCATGCAAGCATTCATGTCTCTCCACAGATCTCAATCCTTGGTGCTCCAGATCAATTCTATCGATGCTCTTCCTTCATGTGCCCTGTCAAGTCATGCAGGCATTCATGTCTCTCCATAGATCTCAATCCTTGGTGCTCCAGATCAATTCTATCGATGCTCTTCCTTCATGTGCCGTGTCAAGTCATGCAGGCATTCATGTCTCTCCACAGATCTCAATCCTTGGTGCTCCAGATCAATTCTATCGATGCTCTTCCTTCATGTGCCCTGTCAAGTCATGTTGGCATTATGTCTCTCCATAGATCTCAATCCTCGGTGCTCTGGATCAATTCTACTGATGCAGTTTCTCTATGCCATCATCTTGAACCATCAAGCCTCATGTCATTTTGTCTGCTTTTGCCTTTTACATCACTGATCTTTCCAATTGTCATGAAACAACCTCACCAATCAACAAGAATTTTAATTAAATCTTTTAACCAACACGTTAACAAACATCACAACTTACCCAACGACACGGAGTTCAAGTAGACGGGATCAATAACGTGGGTCAGAGCCGCTCCCTGCAGGCCTAGAATATTCCATCGCAACAGCTTGTCAGATGCAGACATAACCCGCATCTCATTGGCCAGTCTGACGGCACTCAGTGATGTCTGAAGTGGTGTTTGGCTGGTCAGTTCAATCATACCTAAACAGTTCAATCATACCTAAACAGTTCAGTCATAGCTAAACAAACAGTTCAATAATACCTAACATAAATGGTTCAATCATAGCTAAATATAAACAGTTCAATAATTTTTTTTTTTTTTAAATTTGTATATCCTTTACAGGACATCGCTGTCAACACCAGCATCTTTCAGCTGATTGTTGATTTCTTGGCAAGATTACGCTCAGTAGTTTGCCATTGCTTTCTGAGCGGCCGGTTCAGTTATCCCGCAAGTCACCAGCGGGGGTCGAACCGCTTTCAGCTCTCGCCCGCTACGAGACTCTGCGTGATAAACGGGATTAGGGAGAAAGTGTTGTAACCCCTTGGCCAGAGAGACGGCAGTTCAATACTACCTAAACATAAATGGTTAAATCATAGCTAAACATAAATGGTTCAATTATACCTAAGCATAAATGGTTAAATCATACCTAAACATAAATGGTTCAATCATACCTATACATAAAAGATTCAATCATTGCTAAACATAAACGGTTCAATCATAGCTAAACAAACAGTTCAACATGGGTGGGGAGATGTGTGTATGGGTGGGGTGTGGGTGGGGGGATGTGTGGTTAAGGGGTGTGTGGTTGGGGCGAGGGTGGAGGATGTGTGGGTGGGTGAGTGTAGGTTTGGGGATGGGTGGGGGATGTGTGGGTGAGTGCGGGATGTGTGAGTGGGTGGGGGATATTATGTGGGTGGTGGAAAGTGTAAGTGGGGATATGTGGGTGGGTGCAGCAAGTGTGTGTGTAGGTGCAGATGTGTAAGGGATGTGTGCTTAGCTGGGTGGTGGAGGTTATGTGGGGGTTATGTGGGTGGGTGAGTGTGTGTGGGCATGGGATGGGTTGGGAGATGTGTGTAAGTGGGGAGATATCTGTAGGTCAGGGATGTGTGTGGGTGGGTGGGGGATGGGTGGTTGGTGCATGTATGGGTGCCTGGGTTGTGTGTGTGGGTGGGTGATGTGTGTGGGTGGGTGATGTGTGTGGGTGGTGGATGGGTGGGGTCATGTATATGTGACTGGGGGGGGGGGGGGGGGAGGAATGTGTGGGTGGGTAGGGGATGTGTGTGTGTGGGGTATTTGTGGTGGGTGGGGGATGTGTGGACAGGTGGGGGGATGTGTGTCATAACATGGTAAAATGCATTGTTTATGTTTACAACATTCATTTGACAATGTTTTTTTTTTTTTCTATGTGAATGTATCATGCACTATTGATGAACGAAAGATGAGTGATTGGAAGGGCTGAATGTAAGACGGGCCTGCGTGCCCAATTTGTTACCCTTTGAAAATATAGTTTGTTCGTTCAATCATACACAAGTATAAAGAGTTCAATCATAGCTAAACATAAACAGTTCAATCATACGCAAGTTCAATCATGTCTTCTCCTCATGACATACAGAAAGAATGTGTATTTTTTTCACTTTGTGTATAATATTTTTAGAGTAAATGAGCTAAATGAGGTACAAATGACTTTTCCCACTTTCTGGATGGTATGAGTGTAAATATAAAAATGAGTTATGGATGAAGGTAAATATAAAAATGAGTTAAAGATGACGGTGCTCACTGTATGTATGATCAACAAGGAGACAAAAATATGTCAAAGATAACCTATCCCACTTTCTGTATTAGCAATGGCAAAGAATGACGCCTTTTTCTGGTTTCTCTGAAGCATTCGGGCGGAAAGAAAAATGAGGTAAAGATGAACTTATCCACTTTCTGTAATGAATAAGGAAAACAATAAAAATAAAGAAAAAAACTGTTTGTTCTTTCTGTTAATTGTTGTGGTTACTGGATTGTCACAACTTTCACCATGAGCATGAAAATGAGAGACAGAGAAAATTGGGGGAAGGATTCAGTTGTCTGGCTGTGATGACAGTGGATGAGACAGTGGAAAGTGGAGGTTTGAGTTGTCCTGTTTGGCTGTGATGAGACATGGGAAACTGGAGGACAGTGTTGTCTGGCTGTGATTAGAAAGAGAAAACTGAAGGGTGATTTAGTTGTCTGTCTGTGATGAGTGGATGAGACAGGGACAATTCTGGAAGGATTCAGTTGTCTGGTTATCATGAGAGTGGATGAGACAGGAAGAAAACTGGGGAATTATTCAGTTGTTCTGTCTAGTTGTATAGGAGCGGATAGGACAAGGAAAACTGGGGTAGGATTTGGCAGTCTGGCATATGATCAGAGTGGATGGGACAGAGAAAACGGGTAGGATTTGGCTGTCTGGCATATTATCAGAGTGGATGGGACAGGGAAAACTGGGGTAGGATTTGGCTGTCTGGCATATGATCAGAGTGGATGGGACAGGGAAAACTGGGGTAGGGTTTGGCTGTCTGGTTGTGATGAGAGTGGATGGGACAGGGAAATGGAAAAGGATTCAGTTGTTGTCTGGCTGTGATGAGACATGGGAGACAGCAGAAGTATTGAGAGGAGTTCTGACGAGGACTTGCTACATAATGACATGACAACTTCACCAAAGGCAACCACTCCACATGACAACTCCAGAACACTGATGAGCACCTACCTTGCTCATTCTTACATCTCAGCTGGCCATGCATGTCGTCTGTGAACGTGGGGTAGTGGGCCCCAGCAGCTATGTCCGCCAGTTGCTTGTCTGTGAACACAGACTTCCTGCAACAACAAACATGACAGCTACAACCCAAAAATAAACATGAGAGCAACAACAACAAAACATAAGAGCTATAACAAGCATGAGAGCTACAACAAACGGGCTACCACAAACATTAGAACCACATTTCAGTAATTATACTTAGTAGGCTTGTGTATGGATTATCGTTTTCTTGGAATCAACATCACAGCACTCCAGGCAAACCAACAGATACTCCGTCTTCATTAGCAAATCTCGTAAGGTCTCCTGAGGTTGACATACTGGTCCTAAACCTGTCAGATTCATCCTCTCGCACGTTGTTCCCTCCTGGAACCACACATACATCCAGGAACCACACATACATCCAGACACCCACCAGCGGTTCTGGTCATGTTGTCTCATCTGTTACTGTTATCTTCTATGTAATGATAAATATCACGCCTCTGAAACAAGTTACAGAATTTAAATATCTAGTATGATCACAGAAGATGTCAGAATAGACAGAGAAATTGAAATCAGATGTTAAAATGTAAGTGCGCTTATTAATCAACTACCACCGATACTGAAACATTCAAATATATCTATGTAAGCGAATCAACAAGTAATAAATAGCACATTCACACCAACCCTGTGCTACCAATGTCAAACTTGGACATTATCCAAAACACACTTAAGCAAAATCAACACCTGCGAGAAGAGATGCTTGAGAAGAGCTGCCAAAACACTGAGTAAGATATGTTATCTGACACACAGTGGTATCAACACCTTGTCCCTCATGTATTTAAAGACAGAAGGTCAAATGGTTCGGTCATCTCGTAAGGATGCAACACCATCAACTACCAGCATTGACGCTACATCAAAGAAGAACTGAGCAAGAGGACGCCCAAGAAGACCATGTATTGATGACACAGACACTGCACAATCACACTAAATGACACTACCAGCGCCACTCATCGGGCACTGGAACATCAACTATTCCTCCCCATGACACCTGATGGCAAAAGTGGAAGATGATAACGATGATGAATAGCAGTTCTTCACAATAAGTCTTCAGTATGTCTGCCTTTTTCATTATGAATGTTCCAGATACTTATGATGGTGAGGCCAACAGGTCTGCTCACTTGTTGCCTCACACTATCCCTGACGGTACCTCCATGTATGTCTTTGACAATGACAAACTGTATTCATTTAATTAACAATGTGTTTTTTTTCCCCTATATAAATGTTTAAATAAGTCGCTTAAAAGTCACAGGGTTGACTTCATTGCAGCGGGTTTTATCCCATTTGGCTTGGTCTCTTTCTGCAGCGTGGAAAGCGTCGCACAAAGCACGAACTCCGTAGCTCCAACGATGACCCACAGGTGTCTCCGAAAAATTTCACCCGTGAACCAAAGGGCGCAGCCCGGAATCAAGCCCACAACTATGTGAATGTAACATGCACTATGATGAACAAAGGATGAGTTATTGGAAGGGTTGTATGTAAGACAGACCTGCATGCCCAATTTGTGACCCTTTGAAAATAAAGATTGTTCATTCGTTCGTTCTTTGTAAGAGACAAGTGTCTATGCTTGGTACCTCACACTCCAGCATATCCATGTCCCACATAATACCTCCCTGTATGTCTGTGTAAGAGACAAGTGTCTATGTTTGGTACCTCATACTCCAGCATGTCCATGTCCCACATAATACCTCCATGTATGTCTGTAAGAGACAAGTGTCTATGCTTGGTACCTCACACTCCAGCATGTCCATGTCCCACATAATACCTCCATGTATGTCTGTAAGAGACAAGTGTCTATGTTTGGTACCTCATACTCCAGCATGTTCATGTCCCACATAATACCTCCATGTATGTCTGTAAGAGACAAGTGTCTACGTTTGGTACCTCATACTCCAGCATGTTCATGTCCCACATAATACCTCCATGTATGTCTGTAAGAGACAAGTGTCTACGTTTGGTACCTCATACTCCAGCATGTTCATGTCCCACATAATACCTCCATGTATGTCTGTAAGAGACAAGTGTCTATGTTTGGTACCTCATACTCCAGCATGTCCATGTCCCACAAAATACCTCCATGTATGTCTTTGTAAGAGACAAGTGTCTATGTTTGGTACCTCATACTCCAGCATGTCCATGTCCCACATAATACCTCCATGTATGTCTTTGTAAGAGACAAGTGTCTATGTTTGGTACCTCATACTCCAGCATGTTCATGTCCCACATAATACCTCCATGTATGTCTTTGTAAGAGACAAGTGTCTATGTTTGGTACCTCATACTCCAGCATGTCCATGTCCCACATAATACCTCCATGTATGTCTTTGTAAGAGACAAGTGTCCATGTTTGGTACCTCATACTCCAGCATGTACATGTCCCACGTAATACCTCCATGTATGTCTGTAAGAGACAAGTGTCTATGTTTGGTACCTCATACTCCAGCATGTCCATGTCCCACATAATACCTCCATGTATGTCTGTAAGAGACAAGTGTCTATGTTTGGTACCTCATACTCCAGCATGTTCATGTCCCACATAATACTCATGTATGTCTTTGTAAGAGACAAGTGTCCATGTTTGGTACCTCATACTCCAGCATGTCCATGTCCCACATAATACCTCCATGTATGTCTGTAAGAGACAAGTGTCTATGTTGGTTACCTCATACTCCAGCATGTCCATGTCCCACAAAATACCTCCATGTATGTCTTTGTAAGAGACAAGTGTCTATGTTTGGTACCTCATTACTCCAGCATGTCCATGTCCCACATAATACCTCCATGTATGTCTTTGTAAGAGACAAGTGTCTAGTTTGGTACCTCATACTCCAGCATGTTCATGTCCCAATAATACCTCCATGTATGTCTTTGTAAGAGGACAAGTGTCTATGTTTGGTACCTCATACTCCAGCATGTCCATGTCCCACATAATACCTCATGTATGTCTTTGTAAGAGACAAGTGTCCATGTTTGGTACCTCATACTCCAGCATGTACATGTCCCACGTAATACCTCCCTGTATGGTCTGTAAGAGACAAGTGTCTATGTTTGGTACCTCATACTCCAGCATGTCCAGTCCCACATAATACCTCCATGTATGTCTGTAAGAGACAAGTGTCTATGTTTGGTACCTCATACTCCAGCATGTTCATGTCCCACATAATACCTCCATGTATGTCTGTAAGAGACAAGTGTCTATGTTTGGTACCTCATACTCCAGCATGTTCATGTCCCACATAATACCTCCATGTATGTCTGTAAGAGACAAGTGTCTATGTTTGGTACCTCATACTCCAGCATGTTCATGTCCCACATAATACCTCCATGTATGTCTTGTAAGAGACAAGTGTCTATGTTTGGTAACCTCATACTCCAGCATGTTCATGTCCCACATAATACCTCCATGTATGTCTGTAAGAGACAAGTGTCTATGTTTGGTACCTCATACTCCAGCATTTCATGTCCCACCTAATCCCTCCATGTATGTCTGTAAAAGACAAGTGTCTATGTTTGGTACCTCATACTCCAGCATGTCCATGTCCCACATAATACCTCCATGTATGTCTGTGTAAGAGACAAGTGTCTATGTTTGGTACCTCATACTCCAGCATGTCCATGTCCCACATAATACCTCCATGTATGTCTGTAAGAGACAAGTGTCTATGTTGGTACCTCATACTCCAGCATGTTCATGTCCCACAATAATACCTCCATGTATGTCTGTGTAAGAGACAAGTGTCTATGTTTGGTACCTCATACTCCAGCATGTCCATGTCCCACATAATACCTCCATGTATGTCTGTGTAAGAGACAAGTGTCTATGTTTGGTACCTCATACTCCAGCATGTCCATGTCCCACATAATACCTCCATGTATGTCTGTAAGAGACAAGTGTCTATGTTTGGTACCTCATACTCCAGCATGTCCATGTCCCACATAATACCTCCATGTATGTCTGTGTAAGAGACAAGTGTCTATGTTTGGTACCTCATACTCCAGCATGTCCATGTCCCACATAATACCTCCATGTATGTCTGTGTAAGAGACAATGTCTATGTTTGGTACCTCATACTCCAGCATGTTCATGTCCCACATAATACCTCCATGTATGTCTGTGTAAGAGACAAGTGTCTATGTTTGGTACCTCACACTTCAGAATGTCCCAGACACTACCTCCATGTATGTCTTTGTAATAGACAAGTGTCTATGTTTGGTACCTCATACTCCAGCATGTTCATGTCCCACATAATACCTCCATGTATGTCTTTGTAAGAGACAAGTGTCTATGTTTGGTACCTCATACTCCAGCATGTTCATGTCCCACATAATACCTCCATGTATGTCTTTGTAAGAGACAAGTGTCTATGTTTGGTACCTCATACTCCAGCATGTCCATGTCCCACATAATACCTCCATGTATGTCTTTGTAAGAGACAAGTGTCTATGCTTGGTACCTCACACTTCAGAATGTCCCAGACACTACCTCCAAGCATGTCTTTGTAATAGACAAGTGTCTATGTTTGGTACCTCATACTCCAGCATGTTCATGTCCCACATAATACCTCCATGTATGTCTTTGTAAGAGACAAGTGTCTATGTTTGGTACCTCACACTTCAGAATGTCCCAGACACTACCTCCAAGCATGTCTTTGTAAGAGACAAGTGTCTATGTTTGGTACTCACACTTCAGAATGTTTCATGTCTGTCCAAAGATTCTCAGCAGTTAGTGTTCTGGATCTATTCTGCTGAAGATATTCCTCCATGCCACTGTCTCAGTCCATCCAGCATCATTTCTCTTGCCTCTTTCCCCACTTAAATTGTCAGTGCTCTAACAGTTTGTCTTGCAATACCTACTTTCACCTCTTCTTTTATAAGAATAAATCATTACCCATACACATAATCTCAATGCATCAAACTGTAACTTCAGACATACACCGCTAGCGACTCCTTGTAGTCCCCATCTGGCGGGTGGCTCAAGTACAGGTGGAAGGTCAGACCATCTTTCAGCCGTAGACGGGTGGGATCAAGCAACCATCGCTCAAATATCGAGGACTGGTTGGAGAAGCAGCTGATAATTTCTTGTGCCAGATATCTGAAATAAACAGACAAACAAATTAACTATATTTTTAAGGAATCAAGAATTTGAGAATGTAGGTCAGTGTAATATATTACACTTCTAACATCTCAACTTTCTCATGTTCTTAAATTCCAACATTTCCTACATTATGGTTCTAATCACTACCGAGCTGATTAATCGGATAGGTTCAATCGCCATTGTTAAAACAACTATTCAGGGTGAAAGAATGTTCAAATACCATTGTTGCCACAACTATTCAGAATAGAAAGATTCAAACACGACTGCTAAAATAACTAATCAGATGAGGTTCAATCACCATTGTTAAAATAACCATTCATGGTTGAAGGAGGTTCAAATAGCACTGTTAAAACAACTGTTAAGTGTGGAAGTGGTTCAAACACCACTGTTACAACAGCACCTATTCAGGACTAAAGGAGGTTCAAACACCAGTTAAAACAAGACCTACTGATGATGGAAGGAGGTTCAATCACAACTGTTAAAACAGTTATTCAGGATGCTACGAGGTTCAATCACCAATGTTAAAAATCACTATTCAGGGTGGATAGAGGTTCAAACACCACTGTTACAACAGCACCTATTCAGGACTAAAAGAGGTTCAAACATTAGTCAAAACAATACCTAGTGATGATGGAAGGAGGCTCAATCACCACTGTTGAAACAACTACTCGGGATGGAAATAGATTCAAACATCACTGTTAAAACATTCATTCAGTGTAAGTAGGTTAAAAAAGAACTGTTAAAAATATATTTAGGATGGAAAGAGGGATGCACCGTTACTAAAAGGAGTAAAAATATAAACAAAGATGTAGCAGGATTAATATAACAACTATGTGGAACAGAAATAACTAAAATACAAACATTATCATTATATGCCATATCAATAAGTGTACGCAGCCATGCTTTGCCATCTCACACGATCACCAGAGACGTGGATCAGCTCTGTGTTCATGTCACAATTATTCCCTGCGGCTAAGCCATTCAGGTATGTATGTATCTGTATACCCCTTGCTATTTTCTCATCAATCTTGCCAGCTGTTACTAAGTTTACCCCTATATGCCTCCTCATGTGTGGAAAACATCTATGCCTAATTTCTCAAGTCAATTTATGGTTTGCATTTGTTCCTAGTGGGACTTTCTCATTGGTCTTTCCATCTATCTATGGTATTCTTTCCATTTTCCTCAGAAACCACATTTCCACAGCCATTAGATGTTTTTCGGCTTGTCTGTTTATCTTTCAAGTTTCGTACGATATAATAGATTAGGTTCTATATATGACTTCAACATAAACTGAAACATGAAACAGAAAGCAGACAACAAATCATTAAACAAACTTTGCTGCTGACCTCTTGAATGCTCTCCTTGCTGACACAAGACAGGTACTGTCTATGACACACCGACCATCCAACGTCAGCGATTCCACTGCTATTGTACTGTTGCCAGTTCCAAAGGCAACCATTTTTCCTGCGCCCTCAAATCCTTAATGAGACAACAAGAGTTAGATATACAATAATTTTTAACACAAGATTATACGGTTTCATCAAACTCATGTACCACGCCAGCTGGCGTAAGGGTTCATGTCTCTCTACAGATCTCAGTCCTTGGTACTCAGGATCAACACTGCTAATGATATCCATAAATGCCACTATCTCAGTCTATCCAGCATCATTTTTCTTAATCTACCTCTTTTAAGAGTCGGTCGTTAAGATGTTTTCAAATTCCCCTCTTCTCATTACATGAGCAGAGAATGCTGGTCAACAATTGACACACAACTATTCGTGCCCTGATGATGTAATCATCTACATGGATGGCTCTGTGATAAGAGACAAAAGAAGTGCCTGGGGGTTCATGGCAAAGGTTAATGGGCAGTGTTTAGTGCAGGAGAGCCTGGCATATGATACAATAGGTAGTCCGAGACTGAAGGCGAAGGCTGTCATTGGGGCTTTCTGCTGGCTGCAGGATAAACAGTACACACATGTTGTGAATTTAACAAATTCACAGAACATGCTGAGTAGGGTGTGAAGACAGGCATACATCGTGCAAGTAGTATGCTTTAATTTAAAAATTATATATGAAAACAAACAAGACAGCAAGGCTGAAGAAAGTTGCAGTAAAAAAAAAAAAAATTCAAATTATGACAAGAAAAGAAAGACAGACAGGAAACAGAAACAAAAAGAAAGAATGGACAGAAGAAATAAAATATGTAAGAAAGAAAGAAAGAAAGAAAGAAAGAAAGAAAGAAAGAAAGAAAGAAAGAAAGAAAGAAAGAAACGAAACAAACAAACAAACAAAGAGCCATCACTACCGGTCAATCACCACTGGCCAATCCCAGGGACAAAAACTCACCTGGCCATTGCCTGTGGACAGCAAAGATCGCGGCAATGTTGTGGTCATAAGACCCGAACTCTATAGGCAGTGAATGCAGATAGGTGTTCAAGGCCTCAAATGCTGCTTCCTCTCGCAACAACGCCATCTTGGGATCAGGAATCCTAGAGCCTCCTCTGGCTGACCTCGCTGTCAATTCTGCTGCCGCTGGCTGGAGACTTGCGGCTACGGCTGGCTGACCCTACAAATGGAAACCGGTTATGCAGAAAATTAAACAAAATCAAACCTGAAAAATCCCTGCCAATGTTTAAGACATGCAGTGAGGTTAAGTTACTATTTAACTCCTTCACAGCTAGGTAAGATTAACATTTAACACTTTCGGCTAGGTAAAATTAATATTAAACTCTTTCACGGTGAGGTACGATTAAATTTGAACTCTTCCAGTGAAGTAAAATTAAATTAACTCTTTCAGTGAGAAAAGATTCACATTTAACTTTTTTACGAGGGTAAGTTAATAAGTAAGTCACAAATGGTTGTAGAAAAATAACTAAATATGATAGCAACTTGAAATCAGTTGTTTGTATACATACATTGTCCTTTTATTTCTCAACATAATTTCCACCAACATTGATGCACATACATACATACATTGTCCTTTTATTTCTCAACATAATTTCCACCAACATTGATGCACTTATCCCATAGTTTTATCAGTTCTCCAAAACCGGAAAGTCCTGGAGAAAATATCCAGCATTGAATATTCTAAGTTGGGTGCTCTGTTTCTTCTTTTTTGGCTTCCACAAATTTCCTAGTGCTGTAAAAAAGTGAGCATGTCAGCAAAGTTGGTAGGGAACTGCAGTGGGAGGAGGATTCCACGTCTGTGTTCATCATCTGGCCAAGAGGCAGAAATCTTGCATCAGGACTTACGTTTTTCTTTATTTTTTTTTTTTGGTTTGCCTTGTGGACTCTCGACAAAGGCCTGGTTACATACTGTAAAACTGTCATCTGTCATTTACTGCCTATTATACCTTGCGGTGTTGGAGAGGAGGAGGGGGTATTGAGCTCGAGAATTAAGTCTGTCTGCTAATGCTGTCGCCACGAACTGTGCAGGTTAGGGTTTTTACTTTGCCCACGAAAGAAAAACATCCATACCTTACCAAGGATTCGAACCTGGATCTCCTGAAGGAGAACACAGCATTCTAGCCACTTGGCCAATGATCAAAACATTTGTATATGGACTCTTCTCCTGTTTTTTGGGTCTTCTATTTACTTCGTCTTGAGTTTTTGAGTCTTCTATTTATTTTTAGAGAAGTACCACAATGTAATATACAAGTAAATGGGAATATTCTTCAACAAGTGAATAGGTACAATTATCTCGGAACAGTAATAACAACTGATGGGAGATGCCTTGAAGAGATTAGAACAAGAATCACCATGGCAAAAGTAGCCTTCAGCAAGATGAAAAACATACTGACCAATAAAAAGATGTCAATTGAAACAAGAAAAAGAGTGTTGAGGTGCTACATAGAACCTGTACTTTTATATGGATGTGAAGCTTGGACAATGAGGAGTCAAGCTGAAAAACATCTGATGGCTGTGGAAATGTGGTTTCTGAGGAAAATGCAAAGAATACCATGGACAGCCAGAAAGACCAATGAACAAGTCCTTCAAGAAACAAATGAAGATCGTAAACCGATTAGAGACATTAGACGCAGACAGTCAAAAATTTTTGGGCATGTTATGAGAAGAAATGAATTGGAGAACTTGGTGACAACTGGCAAGATCAAGGGGAACAGACCAAGGGGACGACCTAGAAGCAAATACCTGGATGGCTTGGCCTCGTGGCATGGTCAAGACAGAAAACACGGAGCTGATCACGACTTGGGTGATCGAGTGAGTGGCAGAAAACCGCCCAGGGTTTCCCCGCGGGGCACATGAGGGATGGATGGATTTATTTTGCCTTGTTTTTCCAAAGGCCTTATTACATTTTAAACTAACCAAAAAAAGCTCACACAATAATGAACACATTTGTATACGGACAAATCAATTAGCAAAATTATTGTACCCCTGAAAATGTTTCATGCACAGCAAACAGGGCTGCACCATGGGCTTGCACTACTGCCTCATTTCTCATTGGACTGCTGGCGACAAAAGGGTCAAGGCCTGTCACAGTCACGGTACAAATATGGTTTCTGAAATAAATGGAGATATCTGTCATTTGTCTCGCATATAAGAAGCAAGCAAGCAAGCACGCGCGCACACACACACACACATATGCACACACACACACACACACAGAATTATCTGTTTCAGTAAATACATTTCACCTGTAACAAATGAAATAAAACGGCGACATGTCCTCTGCAGAAAGTTTTGATCAATCCCAAACTGAGGCTAATTTTCTCGGTAATTTTAATGTCACTAGCTTGCCAGGAACTACTGAATGTTAAACTGCTGAGTAAATCAACTTGGGGTAGGTGTTCACTGCCACGTCCTCTAAAGAACATGCAAAACATTTTGGCTTTCTGAACGAGAAGTCAACGCTGGTGTCCTGCTGACCAGTGTAGGGGTTGAACCCTCTACCCTGCCCTCAGCGCACCAGATGTTTCAGTGCCAGCACAATAAGCCCCGCAGCCATACAGACACTGTAACATATACAAACATTATACACCACAGTCATTAGTGCCTTCAGTGGTGTGGGTTCAAATCCCCAGCAGTGGCAGGGTTATTTACCTGACCTCTACGGCTCTGAGGTCGATTCAGCCTTATAAAAACGGGTACAGTAAAAAACAGAAGGCAGCGAGCAGAGTGTTTGAACAACAATCAACATAAATGACCACGTTCAGGCATACGTTCCATCAGGCTGTCAGTGGTGCCTTCAGCCTGGGAACTCTTCGCTGGCTACTGAAAATGGAAACAGAGCACGTATGGGAATGTCCTGAGTGCAATAATGCTGACTCTCATGCTTATACTCCATGGTGTGTGTGACCTAACCACAGATTCTATTCCCAGCCTGGCCAACACTGCAGGGAACATCAGACCTCTCCACTGATGGGAAGCTCAAGTACTCAAGTGGTATTGCATGCCCCGCTGGTTCATGCCCCTTGGAGAGCTAAAGGACAGCTCTGCATCAGTCCCATGTTGATCATACTCAGGAACAGCCTGAGCCCAATATATGCAAGCTATGTTCAGGTACCAGCCTGAGCCCAATATATGCAAGCTATGTTCAGTACCAGACTGAGCCCAATATATACAAGCCATGTTCAGGTACCAGACTGAGCCCAATATATGCAAGCTATGTTCAGGTACCAGACTGAGCCCAATATATACAAGCTATGTTCAGGTACCAGCCTGAGCCCAATATATGCAAGCTATGTTCAGGTACCAGACTGAGCCCAATATATGCAAGCTATGTTCAGGTACCAGACTGAGCCCAATATATGCAAGCTATGTTCAGGTACCAGCCTGAGCCCAATATATGCAAGCTATGTTCAGGTACCAGCCTGAGCCCAATATATACAAGCTATGTTCCAATATATGCAAGCTATGTTCAGGTACCAGCCTGAGCCCAATATATTGCAAGCTATGTTCAGGTACCAGCCTGAGCCCAATATATGCAAGCTATGTTCAGGTACCAGCCTGAGCCCAATAATAGCAAGCTATGTTCAGGTACCAGACTGAGCCCAATATATGCAAGCTATGTTCCAATATATGCAAGCTATGTTCAGGTACAGACTGAGCCCAATATATGCAAGCTATGTTCAGGTACCAGACTGAGCCCAATATATACAAGCTATGTTCAGGTACCAGACTGAGCCCAATATATGCAAGCTATGTTCCAATATATGCAAGCCATGTTCAGGTACCAGACTGAGCCCAATATATGCAAGCTATGTTCCAATATATGCAAGCCATGTTCAGGTACCAGACTGAGCCCAATATATGCAAGCTATGTTCCAATATATGCAAGCTATGTTCAGGTACCAGACTGAGCCCAATATATGCAAGCTATGTTCCAATATATGCAAGCCATGTTCAGGTACCAGACTGAGCCCAATATATACAAGCTATGTTCAGGTACCAGACTGAGCCCAATATATACAAGCTATGTTCAGGTACCAGACTGAGCCCAATATATACAAGCTATGTTCAGGTACCAGACTGAGCCCAATATATGCAAGCTATGTTCAGGTACCAGACTGAGCCCAATATATGCAAGCTATGTTCCAATATATGCAAGCCATGTTCAGGTACCAGACTGAGCCCAATATATACAAGCTATGTTCAGGTACCAGACTGAGCCCAATATATACAAGCTATGTTCAGGTACCAGCCTGAGCCCAATATATACAAGCTATGTTCCAATATATGCAAGCTATGTTCAGGTACCAGCCTGAGCCCAATATATGCAAGCTATGTTCAGGTACCAGCCTGAGCCCAATATATGCAAGCTATGTTCAGGTACCAGCCTGAGCCCAATATATGCAAGCTATGTTCAGGTACCAGACTGAGCCCAATATATGCAAGCTATGTTCCAATATATGCAAGCTATGTTCAGGTACCAGACTGAGCCCAATATATGCAAGCTATGTTCAGGTACCAGACTGAGCCCAATATATACAAGCTATGTTCAGGTACCAGACTGAGCCCAATATATGCAAGCTATGTTCCAATATATGCAAGCCATGTTCAGGTACCAGACTGAGCCCAATATATGCAAGCTATGTTCCAATATATGCAAGCCATGTTCAGGTACCAGACTGAGCCCAATATATGCAAGCTATGTTCCAATATATGCAAGCTATGTTCAGGTACCAGACTGAGCCCAATATATGCAAGCTATGTTCCAATATATGCAAGCCATGTTCAGGTACCAGACTGAGCCCAATATATACAAGCTATGTTCAGGTACCAGACTGAGCCCAATATATACAAGCTATGTTCAGGTACCAGACTGAGCCCAATATATACAAGCTATGTTCAGGTACCAGACTGAGCCCAATATATGCAAGCTATGTTCAGGTACCAGACTGAGCCCAATATATGCAAGCTATGTTCCAATATATGCAAGCCATGTTCAGGTACCAGACTGAGCCCAATATATACAAGCTATGTTCAGGTACCAGACTGAGCCCAATATATACAAGCTATGTTCCAATATATGCAAGCTATGTTCCAATATATACAAGCTATGTTCAGGTACCAGACTGAGCCCAATATATGCAAGCTATGTTCCAATATATGCAAGCCATGTTCCAATATATACAAGCTATGTTCCAATATATGCAAGCTATGTTCAGGTACCAGACTGAGCCCAATATATACAAGCTATGTTCAGGTACCAGCCTGAGCCCAATATATGCAAGCCATGTTCAGGTACCAGCCTGAGCCCAATATATACAAGCTATGTTCAGGTACCAGACTGAGCCCAATATATACAAGCTATGTTCAGGTACCAGACTGAGCCCAATATATACAAGCTATGTTCAGGTACCAGCCTGAGCCCAATATATACAAGCCATGTTCAGGTACCAGCCTGAGCCCAATATATGCAAGCTATGTTCAGGTACCAGCCTGAGCCCAATATATGCAAGCTATGTTCAGGTACCAGCCTGAGCCCAATATATACAAGCCATGTTCAGGTACCAGCCTGAGCCCAATATATGCAAGCTATGTTCAGGTACCAGCCTGAGCCCAATATATACAAGCCATGTTCAGGTACCAGCCTGAGCCCAATATATGCAAGCTATGTTCAGGTACCAGCCTGAGCCCAATATATGCAAGCTATGTTCAGGTACCAGCCTGAGCCCAATATATACAAGCTATGTTCAGGTACCAGACTGAGCCCAATATATGCAAGCTATGTTCAGGTACCAGCCTGAGCCCAATATATACAAGCTATGTTCAGGTACCAGACTGAGCCCAATATATGCAAGCTATGTTCAGGTACCAGCCTGAGCCCAATATATACAAGCTATGTTCAGGTACCAGACTGAGCCCAATATATACAAGCTATGTTCAGGTACCAGACTGAGCCCAATATATACAAGCTATGTTCAGGTACCAGCCTGAGCCCAATATATACAAGCTATGTTCAGGTACCAGACTGAGCCCAATATATACAAGCCATGTTCAGGTACCAGACTGAGCCCAATATATACAAGCTATGTTCAGGTACCAGCCTGAGCCCAATATATACAAGCTATGTTCAGGTACCAGACTGAGCCCAATATATACAAGCTATGTTCAGGTACCAGACTGAGCCCAATATATGCAAGCTATGTTCAGGTACCAGACTGAGCCCAATATATACAAGCCATGTTCAGGTACCAGACTGAGCCCAATATATACAAGCTATGTTCAGGTACCAGCCTGAGCCCAATATATACAAGCTATGTTCAGGTACCAGACTGAGCCCAATATATACAAGCTATGTTCAGGTACCAGCCTGAGCCCAATATATACAAGCTATGTTCAGGTACCAGCCTGAGCCCAATATATACAAGCCATGTTCAGGTACCAGCCTGAGCCCAATATATGCAAGCTATGTTCAGGTACCAGCCTGAGCCCAATATATACAAGCCATGTTCAGGTACCAGCCTGAGCCCAATATATACAAGCTATGTTCCAATATATGCAAGCTATGTTCAGGTACCAGACTGAGCCCAATATATACAAGCCATGTTCAGGTACCAGCCTGAGCCCAATATATACAAGCTATGTTCAGGTACCAGCCTGAGCCCAATATATGCAAGCTATGTTCAGGTACCAGACTGAGCCCAATATATACAAGCTATGTTCAGGTACCAGCCTGAGCCCAATATATGCAAGCTATGTTCAGGTACCAGACTGAGCCCAATATATGCAAGCTATGTTCAGGTACCAGACTGAGCCCAATATATGCAAGCTATGTTCAGGTACCAGACTGAGCCCAATATATACAAGCTATGTTCAGGTACCAGACTGAGCCCAATATATACAAGCTATGTTCAGGTACCAGCCTGAGCCCAATATATACAAGCTATGTTCAGGTACCAGACTGAGCCCAATATATACAAGCTATGTTCAGGTACCAGCCTGAGCCCAATATATACAAGCTATGTTCAGGTACCAGCCTGAGCCCAATATATACAAGCTATGTTCAGGTACCAGCCTGAGCCCAATATATACAAGCCATGTTCAGGTACCAGCCTGAGCCCAATATATGCAAGCCATGTTCAGGTACCAGACTGAGCCCAATATATACAAGCCATGTTCAGGTACCAGACTGAGCCCAATATATACAAGCTATGTTCAGGTACCAGACTGAGCCCAATATATGCAAGCTATGTTCAGGTACCAGCCTGAGCCCAATATATACAAGCCATGTTCAGGTACCAGACTGAGCCCAATATATGCAAGCTATGTTCAGGTACCAGACTGAGCCCAATATATGCAAGCTATGTTCCAATATATGCAAGCTATGTTCAGGTACCAGACTGAGCCCAATATATACAAGCCATGTTCAGGTACCAGACTGAGCCCAATATATACAAGCCATGTTCAGGTACCAGACTGAGCCCAATATATACAAGCCATGTTCAGGTACCAGACTGAGCCCAATATATACAAGCCATGTTCAGGTACCAGACTGAGCCCAATATATGCAAGCCATGTTCAGGTACCAGACTGAGCCCAATATATACAAGCTATGTTCAGGTACCAGCCTGAGCCCAATATATGCAAGCTATGTTCAGGTACCAGACTGAGCCCAATATATGCAAGCCATGTTCAGGTACCAGCCTGAGCTCAATATATGCAAGCTATGTTCAGGTACCAGACTGAGCCCAATATATGCAAGCTATGTTCAGGTACCAGACTGAGCCCAATATATACAAGCTATGTTCAGGTACCAGACTGAGCCCAATATATACAAGCCATGTTCAGGTACCAGACTGAGCCCAATATATGCAAGCCATGTTCAGGTACCAGACTGAGCCCAATATATACAAGCCATGTTCAGGTACCAGACTGAGCCCAATATATACAAGCCATGTTCAGGTACCAGACTGAGCCCAATATATACAAGCCATGTTCAGGTACCAGACTGAGCCCAATATATACAAGCTATGTTCAGGTACCAGCCTGAGCCCAATATATGCAAGCTATGTTCAGGTACCAGACTGAGCCCAATATATACAAGCTATGTTCAGGTACCAGACTGAGCCCAATATATACAAGCCATGTTCAGGTACCAGACTGAGCCCAATATATACAAGCCATGTTCAGGTACCAGACTGAGCCCAATATATGCAAGCCATGTTCAGGTACCAGACTGAGCCCAATATATACAAGCTATGTTCAGGTACCAGACTGAGCCCAATATATACAAGCTATGTTCAGGTACCAGACTGAGCCCAATATATACAAGCCATGTTCAGGTACCAGACTGAGCCCAATATATACAAGCTATGTTCAGGTACCAGACTGAGCCCAATATATACAAGCTATGTTCAGGTACCAGACTGAGCCCAATATATACAAGCCATGTTCAGGTACCAGACTGAGCCCAATATATACAAGCTATGTTCAGGTACCAGACTGAGCCCAATATATACAAGCCATGTTCAGGTACCAGACTGAGCCCAATATATGCAAGCCATGTTCAGGTACCAGACTGAGCCCAATATATACAAGCTATGTTCAGGTACCAGACTGAGCCCAATATATACAAGCTATGTTCAGGTACCAGACTGAGCCCAATATATACAAGCCATGTTCAGGTACCAGACTGAGCCCAATATATACAAGCCATGTTCAGGTACCAGACTGAGCCCAATATATACAAGCTATGTTCAGGTACCAGACTGAGCCCAATATATGCAAGCTATGTTCAGGTACCAGACTGAGCCCAATATATACAAGCCATGTTCAGGTACCAGACTGAGCCCAATATATACAAGCCATGTTCAGGTACCAGACTGAGCCCAATATATACAAGCTATGTTCAGGTACCAGACTGAGCCCAATATATACAAGCCATGTTCAGGTACCAGACTGAGCCCAATATATGCAAGCTATGTTCAGGTACCAGACTGAGCCCAATATATACAAGCCATGTTCAGGTACCAGACTGAGCCCAATATATACAAGCCATGTTCAGGTACCAGACTGAGCCCAATATATACAAGCTATGTTCAGGTACCAGACTGAGCCCAATATATACAAGCCATGTTCAGGTACCAGACTGAGCCCAATATATACAAGCCATGTTCAGGTACCAGACTGAGCCCAATATATACAAGCCATGTTCAGGTACCAGACTGAGCCCAATATATACAAGCCATGTTCAGGTACCAGACTGAGCCCAATATATACAAGCTATGTTCAGGTACCAGACTGAGCCCAATATATACAAGCCATGTTCAGGTACCAGACTGAGCCCAATATATGCAAGCTATGTTCAGGTACCAGACTGAGCCCAATATATACAAGCCATGTTCAGGTACCAGACTGAGCCCAATATATACAAGCCATGTTCAGGTACCAGACTGAGCCCAATATATACAAGCCATGTTCAGGTACCAGACTGAGCCCAATATATACAAGCTATGTTCAGGTACCAGACTGAGCCCAATATATACAAGCTATGTTCAGGTACCAGACTGAGCCCAATATATACAAGCTATGTTCAGGTACCAGACTGAGCCCAATATATGCAAGCTATGTTCAGGTACCAGACTGAGCCCAATATATACAAGCCATGTTCAGGTACCAGACTGAGCCCAATATATACAAGCCATGTTCAGGTACCAGACTGAGCCCAATATATGCAAGCCATGTTCAGGTACCAGACTGAGCCCAATATATACAAGCTATGTTCAGGTACCAGACTGAGCCCAATATATACAAGCCATGTTCAGGTACCAGACTGAGCCCAATATATACAAGCCATGTTCAGGTACCAGACTGAGCCCAATATATGCAAGCTATGTTCAGGTACCAGACTGAGCCCAATATATACAAGCCATGTTCAGGTACCAGACTGAGCCCAATATATACAAGCTATGTTCAGGTACCAGACTGAGCCCAATATATGCAAGCTATGTTCAGGTACCAGACTGAGCCCAATATATACAAGCCATGTTCAGGTACCAGACTGAGCCCAATATATACAAGCTATGTTCAGGTACCAGCCTGAGCCCAATATATACAAGCCATGTTCAGGTACCAGCCTGAGCCCAATATATACAAGCTATGTTCAGGTACCAGACTGAGCCCAATATATACAAGCTATGTTCAGGTACCAGCCTGAGCCCAATATATACAAGCTATGTTCAGGTACCAGACTGAGCCCAATATATACAAGCCATGTTCAGGTACCAGACTGAGCCCAATATATGCAAGCTATGTTCAGGTACCAGCCTGAGCCCAATATATACAAGCCATGTTCAGGTACCAGACTGAGCCCAATATATACAAGCTATGTTCAGGTACCAGCCTGAGCCCAATATATACAAGCTATGTTCAGGTACCAGCCTGAGCCCAATATATACAAGCTATGTTCAGGTACCAGACTGAGCCCAATATATACAAGCCATGTTCAGGTACCAGACTGAGCCCAATATATGCAAGCTATGTTCAGGTACCAGACTGAGCCCAATATATACAAGCTATGTTCAGGTACCAGACTGAGCCCAATATATACAAGCTATGTTCAGGTACCAGACTGAGCCCAATATATGCAAGCTATGTTCAGGTACCAGCCTGAGCCCAATATATACAAGCTATGTTCAGGTACCAGCCTGAGCCCAATATATACAAGCTATGTTCAGGTACCAGACTGAGCCCAATATATACAAGCTATGTTCAGGTACCAGACTGAGCCCAATATATGCAAGCTATGTTCAGGTACCAGACTGAGCCCAATATATACAAGCTATGTTCAGGTACCAGCCTGAGCCCAATATATACAAGCTATGTTCAGGTACCAGACTGAGCCCAATATATACAAGCTATGTTCAGGTACCAGACTGAGCCCAATATATGCAAGCTATGTTCAGGTACCAGCCTGAGCCCAATATATGCAAGCTATGTTCAGGTACCAGACTGAGCCCAATATATACAAGCTATGTTCAGGTACCAGCCTGAGCCCAATATATACAAGCTATGTTCAGGTACCAGACTGAGCCCAATATATGCAAGCTATGTTCAGGTACCAGACTGAGCCCAATATATGCAAGCCATGTTCAGGTACCAGACTGAGCCCAATATATACAAGCTATGTTCAGGTACCAGACTGAGCCCAATATATACAAGCCATGTTCAGGTACCAGCCTGAGCCCAATATATACAAGCTATGTTCAGGTACCAGACTGAGCCCAATATATACAAGCTATGTTCAGGTACCAGACTGAGCCCAATATATACAAGCTATGTTCAGGTACCAGACTGAGCCCAATATATACAAGCTATGTTCAGGTACCAGACTGAGCCCAATATATACAAGCTATGTTCAGGTACCAGACTGAGCCCAATATATACAAGCTATGTTCAGGTACCAGACTGAGCCCAATATATGCAAGCTATGTTCAGGTACCAGACTGAGCCCAATATATACAAGCTATGTTCAGGTACCAGACTGAGCCCAATATATACAAGCCATGTTCAGGTACCAGACTGAGCCCAATATATACAAGCTATGTTCAGGTACCAGACTGAGCCCAATATATGCAAGCTATGTTCAGGTACCAGCCTGAGCCCAATATATGCAAGCTATGTTCAGGTACCAGACTGAGCCCAATATATACAAGCTATGTTCAGGTACCAGACTGAGCCCAATATATACAAGCCATGTTCAGGTACCAGCCTGAGCCCAATATATACAAGCCATGTTCAGGTACCAGACTGAGCCCAATATATACAAGCTATGTTCAGGTACCAGACTGAGCCCAATATATACAAGCTATGTTCAGGTACCAGACTGAGCCCAATATATACAAGCTATGTTCAGGTACCAGACTGAGCCCAATATATGCAAGCTATGTTCAGGTACCAGACTGAGCCCAATATATACAAGCTATGTTCAGGTACCAGACTGAGCCCAATATATACAAGCCATGTTCAGGTACCAGCCTGAGCCCAATATATACAAGCTATGTTCAGGTACCAGACTGAGCCCAATATATACAAGCTATGTTCAGGTACCAGACTGAGCCCAATATATACAAGCCATGTTCAGGTACCAGACTGAGCCCAATATATACAAGCTATGTTCAGGTACCAGACTGAGCCCAATATATACAAGCCATGTTCAGGTACCAGCCTGAGCCCAATATATACAAGCTATGTTCAGGTACCAGACTGAGCCCAATATATACAAGCCATGTTCAGGTACCAGCCTGAGCCCAATATATACAAGCTATGTTCAGGTACCAGACTGAGCCCAATATATACAAGCCATGTTCAGGTACCAGACTGAGCCCAATATATACAAGCCATGTTCAGGTACCAGACTGAGCCCAATATATACAAGCTATGTTCAGGTACCAGCCTGAGCCCAATATATGCAAGCTATGTTCAGGTACCAGACTGAGCCCAATATATACAAGCCATGTTCAGGTACCAGACTGAGCCCAATATATACAAGCCATGTTCAGGTACCAGACTGAGCCCAATATATGCAAGCTATGTTCAGGTACCAGACTGAGCCCAATATATACAAGCCATGTTCAGGTACCAGACTGAGCCAATATATGCAAGCCATGTTCAGGTACCAGACTGAGCCCAATATATGCAAGCCATGTTCAGGTACCAGACTGAGCCCAATATATGCAAGCTATGTTCAGGTACCAGACTGAGCCAATATATGCAAGCCATGTTCAGGTACCAGACTGAGCCCAATATATGCAAGCCATGTTCAGGTACCAGACTGAGCCCAATATATACAAGCCATGTTCAGGTACCAGACTGAGCCCAATATATGCAAGCCATGTTCAGGTACCAGACTGAGCCCAATATATGCAAGCTATGTTCAGGTACCAAGACTGAGCCCAATATATACAAGCCATGTTCAGGTACCAGACTGAGCCCAATATATGCAAGCTATGTTCAGGTACCAGCCTGAGCCCAATATATACAAGCCATGTTCAGGTACCAGACTGAGCCCAATATATACAAGCCATGTTCAGGTACCAGACTGAGCCCAATATATGCAAGCTATGTTCAGGTACCAGACTGAGCCCAATATATACAAGCTATGTTCAGGTACCAGACTGAGCCCAATATATGCAAGCTATGTTCAGGTACCAGACTGAGCCCAATATATACAAGCTATGTTCAGGTACCAGACTGAGCCCAATATATGCAAGCTATGTTTCAGGTACCAGACTGAGCCCAATATATGCAAGCCATGTTCAGGTACCAGACTGAGCCCAATATATGCAAGCTATGTTCAGGTACCAGACTGAGCCCAATATATGCAAGCTATGTTCAGGTACCAGACTGAGCCCAATATATACAAGCTATGTTCAGGTACCAGACTGAGCCCAATATATACAAGCCATGTTCAGGTACCAGACTGAGCCCAATATATACAAGCCATGTTCAGGTACCAGACTGAGCCCAATATATGCAAGCCATGTTCAGGTACCAGACTGAGCCCAATATATACAAGCTATGTTCAGGTACCAGACTGAGCCCAATATATACAAGCTATGTTCAGGTACCAGACTGAGCCCAATATATGCAAGCTATGTTCAGGTACCAGACTGAGCCCAATATATACAAGCTATGTTCAGGTACCAGACTGAGCCCAATATATACAAGCTATGTTCAGGTACCAGACTGAGCCCAATATATACAAGCTATGTTCAGGTACCAGACTGAGCCCAATATATACAAGCTATGTTCAGGTACCAGACTGAGCCCAATATATGCAAGCTATGTTCAGGTACCAGACTGAGCCCAATATATACAAGCTATGTTCAGGTACCAGACTGAGCCCAATATATGCAAGCTATGTTCAGGTACCAGACTGAGCCCAATATATACAAGCCATGTTCAGGTACCAGACTGAGCCCAATATATACAAGCTATGTTCAGGTACCAGACTGAGCCCAATATATGCAAGCTATGTTCAGGTACCAGACTGAGCCCAATATATACAAGCCATGTTCAGGTACCAGCCTGAGCCCAATATATACAAGCTATGTTCAGGTACCAGACTGAGCCCAATATATGCAAGCCATGTTCAGGTACCAGACTGAGCCCAATATATGCAAGCTATGTTCAGGTACCAGACTGAGCCCAATATATACAAGCCATGTTCAGGTACCAGACTGAGCCCAATATATGCAAGCCATGTTCAGGTACCAGACTGAGCCCAATATATGCAAGCTATGTTCAGGTACCAGACTGAGCCCAATATATGCAAGCTATGTTCAGGTACCAGACTGAGCCCAATATATACAAGCTATGTTCAGGTACCAGACTGAGCCCAATATATACAAGCCATGTTCAGGTACCAGACTGAGCCCAATATATGCAAGCTATGTTCAGGTACCAGCCTGAGCCCAATATATACAAGCTATGTTCAGGTACCAGACTGAGCCCAATATATACAAGCCATGTTCAGGTACCAGACTGAGCCCAATATATGCAAGCTATGTTCAGGTACCAGACTGAGCCCAATATATACAAGCTATGTTCAGGTACCAGCCTGAGCCCAATATATGCAAGCTATGTTCAGGTACCAGCCTGAGCCCAATATATGCAAGCTATGTTCAGGTACCAGACTGAGCCCAATATATACAAGCCATGTTCAGGTACCAGACTGAGCCCAATATATACAAGCTATGTTCAGGTACCAGCCTGAGCCCAATATATGCAAGCTATGTTCAGGTACCAGACTGAGCCCAATATATACAAGCCATGTTCAGGTACCAGACTGAGCCCAATATATACAAGCCATGTTCAGGTACCAGACTGAGCCCAATATATGCAAGCTATGTTCAGGTACCAGACTGAGCCCAATATATACAAGCCATGTTCAGGTACCAGACTGAGCCCAATATATGCAAGCCATGTTCAGGTACCAGACTGAGCCCAATATATGCAAGCCATGTTCAGGTACCAGACTGAGCCCAATATATGCAAGCTATGTTCAGGTACCAGACTGAGCCCAATATATGCAAGCCATGTTCAGGTACCAGACTGAGCCCAATATATGCAAGCCATGTTCAGGTACCAGACTGAGCCCAATATATACAAGCCATGTTCAGGTACCAGACTGAGCCCAATATATGCAAGCCATGTTCAGGTACCAGACTGAGCCCAATATATGCAAGCTATGTTCAGGTACCAGACTGAGCCCAATATATACAAGCCATGTTCAGGTACCAGACTGAGCCCAATATATGCAAGCTATGTTCAGGTACCAGCCTGAGCCCAATATATACAAGCCATGTTCAGGTACCAGACTGAGCCCAATATATACAAGCCATGTTCAGGTACCAGACTGAGCCCAATATATGCAAGCTATGTTCAGGTACCAGACTGAGCCCAATATATACAAGCTATGTTCAGGTACCAGACTGAGCCCAATATATGCAAGCTATGTTCAGGTACCAGACTGAGCCCAATATATACAAGCTATGTTCAGGTACCAGACTGAGCCCAATATATGCAAGCTATGTTCAGGTACCAGACTGAGCCCAATATATGCAAGCCATGTTCAGGTACCAGACTGAGCCCAATATATGCAAGCTATGTTCAGGTACCAGACTGAGCCCAATATATGCAAGCTATGTTCAGGTACCAGACTGAGCCCAATATATACAAGCTATGTTCAGGTACCAGACTGAGCCCAATATATACAAGCCATGTTCAGGTACCAGACTGAGCCCAATATATACAAGCCATGTTCAGGTACCAGACTGAGCCCAATATATGCAAGCCATGTTCAGGTACCAGACTGAGCCCAATATATACAAGCTATGTTCAGGTACCAGACTGAGCCCAATATATACAAGCTATGTTCAGGTACCAGACTGAGCCCAATATATGCAAGCTATGTTCAGGTACCAGACTGAGCCCAATATATACAAGCTATGTTCAGGTACCAGACTGAGCCCAATATATACAAGCTATGTTCAGGTACCAGACTGAGCCCAATATATACAAGCTATGTTCAGGTACCAGACTGAGCCCAATATATACAGCTATGTTCAGGTACCAGACTGAGCCCAATATATGCAAGCTATGTTCAGGTACCAGACTGAGCCCAATATATACAAGCTATGTTCAGGTACCAGACTGAGCCCAATATATGCAAGCTATGTTCAGGTACCAGACTGAGCCCAATATATACAAGCCATGTTCAGGTACCAGACTGAGCCCAATATATACAAGCTATGTTCAGGTACCAGACTGAGCCCAATATATGCAAGCTATGTTCAGGTACCAGACTGAGCCCAATATATACAAGCCATGTTCAGGTACCAGCCTGAGCCCAATATATACAAGCTATGTTCAGGTACCAGACTGAGCCCAATATATGCAAGCCATGTTCAGGTACCAGACTGAGCCCAATATATGCAAGCTATGTTCAGGTACCAGACTGAGCCCAATATATACAAGCCATGTTCAGGTACCAGACTGAGCCAATATATGCAAGCCATGTTCAGGTACCAGACTGAGCCCAATATATGCAAGCTATGTTCAGGTACCAGACTGAGCCCAATATATGCAAGCTATGTTCAGGTACCAGACTGAGCCCAATATATACAAGCTATGTTCAGGTACCAGACTGAGCCCAATATATACAAGCCATGTTCAGGTACCAGACTGAGCCCAATATATGCAAGCTATGTTCAGGTACCAGCCTGAGCCCAATATATACAAGCTATGTTCAGGTACCAGACTGAGCCCAATATATACAAGCCATGTTCAGGTACCAGACTGAGCCCAATATATGCAAGCTATGTTCAGGTACCAGACTGAGCCCCATATATACAAGCTATGTTCAGGTACCAGCCTGAGCCCAATATATGCAAGCTATGTTTCAGGTACCAGCCTGAGCCCAATATATGCAAGCTATGTTCAGGTACCAGACTGAGCCCAATATATACAAGCCATGTTCAGGTACCAGACTGAGCCCAATATATACAAGCTATGTTCAGGTACCAGACTGAGCCCAATATATACAAGCTATGTTCAGGTACCAGCCTGAGCCCAATATATGCAAGCTATGTTCAGGTACCAGCCTGAGCCCAATATATGCAAGCTATGTTCAGGTACCAGACGGAGCCCAATATATACAAGCTATGTTCAGGTACCAGCCTGAGCCCAATATATGCAAGCTATGTTCAGGTACCAGCCTGAGCCCAATATATGCAAGCTATGTTCAGGTACCAGACTGAGCCCAATATATACAAGCTATGTTCAGGTACCAGACTGAGCCCAATATATGCAAGCCATGTTCAGGTACCAGACTGAGCCCAATATATACAAGCTATGTTCAGGTACCAGACTGAGCCCAATATATACAAGCTATGTTCAGGTACCAGACTGAGCCCAATATATGCAAGCTATGTTCAGGTACCAGCCTGAGCCCAATATATGCAAGCTATGTTCAGGTACCAGACTGAGCCCAATATATGCAAGCCATGTTCAGGTACCAGACTGAGCCCAATATATACAAGCTATGTTCAGGTACCAGCCTGAGCCCAATATATACAAGCTATGTTCAGGTACCAGACTGAGCCCAATATATGCAAGCCATGTTCAGGTACCAGCCTGAGCCCAATATATGCAAGCTATGTTCAGGTACCAGCCTGAGCCCAATATATGCAAGCTATGTTCAGGTACCAGACTGAGCCCAATATATACAAGCTATGTTCAGGTACCAGACTGAGCCCAATATATGCAAGCCATGTTCAGGTACCAGACTGAGCCCAATATATACAAGCTATGTTCAGGTACCAGACTGAGCCCAATATATGCAAGCTATGTTCCAATATATGCAAGCTATGTTCAGGTACCAGCCTGAGCCCAATATATGCAAGCCATGTTCAGGTACCAGACTGAGCCCAATATATACAAGCTATGTTCAGGTACCAGACTGAGCCCAATATATGCAAGCTATGTTCCAATATATGCAAGCTATGTTCAGGTACCAGCCTGAGCCCAATATATGCAAGCTATGTTCAGGAATCAGACAACCTGATCATCAATGCAGCAGACTCAAGAGTCAGAACTCAAGACTTCCAAAGGCCTTCCAACCACCCTCTATATAACTATCATTATTATCATCATCATCTACCAAGTCCTTTATAGAATGTCACTCCCCCGGGAAGGTTAACCCGGTCAACAAATGCCCGCAGAAGTCGGATGTGTCGGCCTAACGGCGCAAGAACGCAGCTCTGCTGTAAACAGGCACAACGCAATCACATCCGAAAAAAAACTCCGGATGAACGAAGAAGAAGAAGAAGAATGTCACTCTCCTCCCTGCCCATCAAAAAGCCTCTCAGTCTCTAGCCACTCCTCCCTCGGCATGCACCTTCATTCCCAAGGTGTCTACAATATCGTGTGCCCACATTTATGCTAGCTGACCCTCGATTCTTCCTTCAGGAACCATCTCCATCTATCATGTGCCATGCCGATAAGCGTGGTGGTCATGTTCTGCCATCTCACTTGATCACCAGAGTCGTGGATCAGCTCTGTGTTTCTGTCTCGACCATGCCACGTGGCCAAGCCATCCAGGTATTTACTTATCTATCTTCCCCTTGGTTTCTTCCCTTCGATCTTGCCAGTTGTCACCAAATTCTCCAATTCATTTCTTCTCATAACATGGCCAAAAAATTTTGACTGACTGCATCTGTTTATAATCAGTTTACAATCATTTGTTTCTTGAAGGACTTGATCATTGGTTTTTCTGTCTGTCCATGGTATTCTTTGCATTTTCCTCAGAAACCACATTTCCACAGCCATCAGATGTTTTTCAGTTTGTCTGCTCATTGTCCACACTTCACATCCATACAAAAGAACAGGTTCTATGTTGCACCTCAACACTCTTTTTCTTGTTTCAATTGACATCTTTTTATTGGTCAGTATGTTTTTCATCTTGCAAAAGGCTACCTTCACATTGGCAATTCTTGTTCTAATCTCTTCAAGGCATCTCCCATCAGATGTTATGACTGTTCCGAGATAACTGTAAGATAAGAGGAACCATCTATCTCTGTGTTTTCCAAGCCGTTATGACGTTTAATATGGCTAAAGTATTTCAGTTTCTGAGACCTAATACTGTTTATGAGCTGGTTTCTTCCATGTTCACATCTGGTAGTATTTCAGTATTTTTATTATTCTTAATCCCTGATATTCTATGAACTTGTTTCTTACATTTAACTAGGGCTGTACCGGATTCAAATTTTTGAAATCCGGCCGGAGCCGGATTTGGCCGGATTTATGAAGTGAGATCCGGCCGGAGCCGGAGCCGGAGCTACAAATAAAAAAATAAAAATAAAATAACATACTACATGACTTGACTTAGGTGAGTGGAGTCACTCGACTGTTCATTACTGCAGTTCATTACTATAGACATGACAATGATGACATATACTCATATTAAATCATTTAAATGTAAAATAATTACATTCACAGTAGAATAAGTAATTAAGTAATATTAAGTTCCATAAGTTCAAGATGAAAACATAATACATAAGCACATAATGCTAATTTAGTAATTTTAATTGTTAGTTTCAGTTTCAGTTTTAGTTTTCACATTGTTTTTCAGTTGGCAAATTATCAGCTCAGTTTCAACTCACACAACAGTACACTGAACAGATTGAATTTATTGAAATACATTCATTTAGTAATTTCACTATTTCAGTCAGTCTTCATTATGGCTGTGAAGTTGAACTCTCAGAGTCAAGAAGAGACGAGTTGTATTTCAGGAAAATCAACGTCTCCGCATTTTCTGGTAAAAGGCTACTACGGTGGTCAGTGATAATGTCTCCTGCAGTACTGAACAGCCTTTCCGATGGCACACTTGTAGGTGGTGGTGCAAGAAATACCTGCGCCAGTCTAGCCATACTTGGAAATCGTTGCTTATTGGCATGCCACCATGAAACTGGATCTGACTGTCGAGTTTGAAGTGGCTCTGACAGGTACTGTGTCACCTCAGTGTTAATGCTGTTGCCTTCGGCACTATGCAGAACGATCTGCGGTGGGATTTTCCCTCGACCAATTGTGTCAAAACAGCTCCATAGGCTGGACTCGTACTTGTGTGGCAGTGCTCACAGAAGTCAAAACACTAGTACTACTACTACTAATAGTAGCTGATGGATCCTGTTGGACTGACTGTGTTTGCTGAATCAATAATGGAGTTAGCTGCTAACAGCAGATGGGCTCGTGCAATCACTTCTACCACGTTTGGAGAAGAAGCACAGCTTGAATCGAGGATCCAGTAGTGTGGCACAGGTGTAAAATACTGTTGGATTCAATGTCCGCAAATCTGCTGCTAACAGCTTCAAGCAGGGCTGCTTTCATAGTTTTTGATCCCAACATCACTACCTTCTTTCTGGAGGAAAGCCATGAGTGTTTTCACTAATGGGATCACAACTGATATTGATGCCTGAGCTGCACTTATTTCACGTGTGATTTCTTCAAATGGTGCCAAAGTAGCTACCACATTCTCCGTGACTGCCCACTGTTGTGCCGTTAGCCCAAGTACCGAATCAATTTCAAAATTTTCAACACAGTACAGGCTGATGCTGCGCCGTTGTTCTAACAGACGTCGTAACATATAGAACGTTGAGTTCCATCGTGTTGTCACGTCCTGGATAAGCTGATGTTGTGGTAGGTTTAATTCATTTTGAAGTTCATGCAAACGACTGGTTGCTGAAGAAGAGTGTTTGAAATGTCCTACCAATTTTCTTCCAGTACTGATGATGCCAGCAACATACTTTTGACTCAAAAGACCATCACGCACACACAGCTGCAGTGTGTGTGCAAAACATCCAACACTTGAATAGCTGCCATCACGAAAGCATTTTGCAATGTTGAATGCATTGTCTCTCACAACAACATGGCACTTCTCACGTGCAATTGACCACTCATCCAGCATCATTTCAAAATGTGCAAGCAAGTTTGTGGCCGTGTGATGTCATCACATGCAGTACAATGGAAGACGACTACCCTGCGGAGAACGAAGGAGTCTGTAACCAATGGCCAGTGAGGCCCATAAAATGACTGAGTGGTGTGTTCAGCTGTCCACGTATCTGTTGTGAATGATATGTAATCAGTGTCAGATATCATTGCTGCAATTTTTACCTTCAGACGTTTACACATGTCAGGAATGATATGTTCAGCAAAGTACTTTCTTGAAGGCCAATTCATACCTTTTTCCATTGTATGCATCAACTCTCTGAAACCTGGTCGTTCCACTACTTGAAAAGGCTCCATATCTATGGCTATCATTCGGGCTACGGCAGCATGAATGCGTTTAGCATTGGGACTGTTGATGTCCCAAATTTTGGCCCGGTCCCCATGCCTGCACAATTGACCTGCTGGGTACTGCCTGCTTGCTTTGTGCAAACACCGGTCCCAGATTCATCATAGATGTGGTCGCCAATACACTGGCCTTCAGTGATGCTTTCTTTCCATCATTTCGTCATAGCTTTTATTGTACATCGATCGCAAATGGGTCTGCATTGATGATGTTGAGAAGTCTTTGGGGCGATCTGATCGTCCACGCGATAACTGTTTGTCACACAACTTACATATTACCTTCGCTGAATCATCGTCTTTAACCTTGAAGTAATCCCAAATGGCGCTGTATGACTTAGATTTTGATGCCATTTTATTTTATGGGCAAGACCAAAGAAATTTACGAAAATAAATATTCAAGTCCCACAAACTCATGAAGTAATGCACCATTAAAATTCAAAATGAGTTTTTTTTTCCTTAAAATTCTTATTTACATCAGCGAGAAATAGTAAACCGGAAGTGCTACTGTGCTATTGCCTAAAATTTGACGTGGCCTCATGAAACATGTACAGAAAATTCACGTGACTAGGCGGCCTAAATTCGGCAAAACTGGACCGGAGCCGGAGCCGAAGACGGATTTGTAAAAATGGCCGGATTCCGGATTTGCCGGAGCCGAAATCCGGTACACCCCTACATTTAACCCTTTACAGGGCAGAGTGGCCGAGAGCGTCTTTACTCCAAAATGGGCAAAACATCTCAAAGCGTCATTGATTACTAAGTGTTGTAAAAACGTGATCTCGCGGCTTTCTGAGACTTCCGATTGTTTACGTCCAGTGTTATCGACAAGTAGATAATTTGTGCACCATTTGCAAGCGTTTGGATTTGGATCGGATTTTTGCATAGTTGTCAGGACTTTTACGCTTCGTTTTTCAAAATGGATTTTGACAATTCTTCAAGTGATAGTAGAGATTGTGCTGGGTTGAATTTAAGTGACAGTGAATTGCACGAAGATGACTATGAATTGCAGCTGGATATCAGTGATACCAGCATGGGCAGTGTACACATTTTGGATCTCTCGGACTTTGAAGAAAGTGATTCTGATTCTGAGTGTTTGTAAATAGTATATAAGACTGACAATCACAAACAATATGTTGTATTTTGTAAATATTTGTGTTCATGTGTGGATTACTGGCAAAATTGGATTTTTTATTACACATGTGAGTACAATTTTCAATTTGCATTCATTTTCCTTCTTTCTGTTCTTTATTTCATAAAATTCTGTTCACTAACACTTTAGATGTGATGTTTTTAGTAACTTAACCATAAATCTGAGTAAACACCTGAAAAATCTTGCCTATTCAGAACTAGAAAAAGTTAAAATGCTTGCCCTGTACAGGGATTAAGCTCACAAGCCCAAATATTCTTCGTTTGTTATTGCAAAATTGTCCATGACTCAAGTCCATATGTTGCCGCAGCAAAAAATAAACACGTGCTCACAATTGTGACTTTGACTTGCTGACTGGCGTTGTGCCAGTTTCTTAATACTATTAACCCCTGCATTGCATCGGCCAGGCTGTATCTGACGTCTTGTGAAAATCCCTGATTGTTTTTGCTTCCAGAGCCAAAATACCAAAGTTCTTCTTCTTCTGCGTTCATCCAGTTGTTTTTTTCCGGACCTGATTGCGTTGTTTCTGTTTACAGCAGAGCTGCGTTCTTGCGCCGTTAGGCCGACACATCCGACTTCTGCTGGCATTTGTTGACCGGGTTAACCTTCCCGGGGCTACCAAAGTTCTATATTAGCAGAAATATCAAATCTCTCCTTTCAAGCTGTTCACACAGATGACATCTTACCCCTTCACATCTTTAGTCATCATCTTGTTGTACTCAAAAAGCTTGTTCTGTTCACACAGATGACATCTTACCCCTTTACACAGATGACATCTTACCCCTTCACACAGATGACATCTTACCCCTTCACACAGATGACATCTTACCCTTTCACATCTTTAGTCATCATCTTGTTGTACTCAAGCTTGTTCTGTTCACACAGGTCAGATAAGGTCCGGACCTCCACGAATCGAAAATCATCTAGCTCAGGCTCCACAGTCTCTGAAAATAAAACAATTATCTGTCCTTGACTTGGGGACGTCAATTACAAGTACCTCAAAATTCAGGGTGGGTTCACCTGAGGGACACTGATAATAGGGAAAGCTAATCCACACGCAAAAATCAGCCCAGTGCATTAAAATTACTAGCACATATACGGACTATGTTGAGTTCAAAGCACGTTAACGCTAAAAAAAAAATTAGTCTTTCCTCTTCTACCCTAGGATGCAAATATTTTAGCAAAGGTAAAAACGCAAACAACTTTTCTACATGCCTTAAGGCATACTGAGAATATGATGCTAAGCCCATGTTCTTATAAATGTATTTCCTGGCCCAAAATGTCATTATTTTCTTTATACAACAACAGTAACAGTGACAGCAAAGGGCACTTTCCCGTGCCTGAAAGGGCACTGGGCATATGGTGGGTGACGCTGACTGCCTGTGCTTCCCAAAACATCTCCTGGTACCCATCTTAGGCTGCGTCCACCTGGGAGCCTGGGTCAATTTTAAAAATCTGCCTCAATGTGGATCAGATCCCATGCCCACACAGATTCCCCCACCCACCCCACCCCCAGGCACACATACATGCACCCACCCACCCATCCCATAACCCACCACCCAGCGAAACACACATCCCCCCACCCACACGGAGATCACAAGATGTGTAGAAGCATGACTGCCCATATGGCAATGCATATATATATATATTTTTTATTTTATTTTTTTTATATATATATAATATAATTTTGCTACTCTGTTGTGTTTGCAGCACTTTGTTTAAAATGTCCGACAATTTTTTTTCGATTATTCGTTAAAATAAATTAATGATTACTTAATCATTAACTTCCGCAGCCCTAATATATCATGTAATGAGAAGAGCAGCACTGGAAAACGTTAATTGGAAAGAACAATGAGAAAAGAGATAGAGGCAGAGGCAGACCAAAAGAAATAATGCTGGATGGACAGACGTTGGCATGGAGAAATATCTTCAACAGAGTTGATCCAGAATACCAAAGACAGAGATCTGTGGAGAGACACAAATGCCCATGCCAGCTGGCAGGGCATATGATGAATATATGTGTATATATGATATGATATAATATGATACGAAGGTACATGACATCAAAAGATGTGCTAAAATATTTATTAAATTAGGTACAGTTGTCACTGCTATGGTCTAATGCTGTTTTGGGGAAGCTGGAAAGTACCAATGAAGCATTCATTACAACAGGTGTTGGAAATGCCCACGACGGGCTTCAAGACATGACTATATGTCTCTTCATATTGTCAAATACCTTCTGCGTGTCTTTCTTCTGTTGACAACACTATTCTGTTTGGAGTGCAAAGAATCACTCCAGCAGATGACAGCCATTCGTTGCATATCGCTTCACGAATGCACAGTGGAGCATATTTTTTACGACTTCATTCTTCAAATTTGTTCTACATACAAAGTGTAGTGAGGCTTTACACACATCCTGTATAATGCTCCGGAACAAGTTGAGAACCTCTGAAAAGACTTACTTGGCTCATAGTCATCCAAACCAAGAATAGCCCTAAAGGCCTTTCTGCTGGCTTCATTTCTGGCTTCTTTCTTGGTTGAGGCAACACCCTGTGGGTAGGCTAGGCCCTCTACCACAGCCCGGAAACCAAACCTGTCATTGCAGACATAGAAGACATAAACAAGGATTTAAACCAATGTACTCCCTCTACGAACTGAATCATAGAAGCCATAAACATAAGCCCGCACACTGGTGTATTTCACTGCATCTTGTCTGTGTATACGGCAGAGTTAGTTATATGAAGTGAAGAGATTACTCTTTTTCTGGCTGAAATATGAGGGTAGATCAGAAATTTATGCACCACAATTATTATCTCTTTAATCGTTAATAACATACAAATGAAATTTAATCACAATGGTCATGCACATATGCAGCAAACATTTCTACTTCTCAACATAATCCCTATCAACTTCAACAGCTTTACGCCATCCTGTAACAAGAAATGTGGTTTCTGAGGAAAATGCAAAGAATACCATGGACAGACAGAAAAACCAATGACCAAGTACTACAGGAGACAAATGAACATCGTAAACTGATTAGAGAAATTAGACGTAGACAGTCAAAATTTTTTGGACATGTTATGAGAAGAAATGGATTGGAGAATTTGGTGACAACTGGCAAGATCGAAGGAAACAGACCAAGAGGCAGACCGAGAGGAAAATACCTGGATGGCTTGGCCACATGGCATGGACGAGACAGGAACACTGAGCTGATCCACGACACTGGTGATCGAGTGAAATGGCGAGTCATGACCGCCCACGCTTTCCGGCATGGCACATGATTGATTGATTGATTGTAACAAGAGCATGTATCCCAGATCTGTATCACATGTTGTCCTCTTTTTGTAGCCATTTCTTCACTGCATTAATCACTCCCTCGTTGTCTTCAAACTTTGTCCCACAGATAGTATTCTTAAGGGGACCAAAAAGATGGAAATCAGATGGAGCCAGGTCTGGACTGTAAGGTGGATAGGGCAGTACATTCCAGCACATTTTATCAATAGTCCCCCCTTGTTTGCAAACTTATGTGAAGTCCTACATTATCATGAAGATGAAGCAGTTGCTCTCAATTCTTGTGAGGCTTAACCCTGCAGTAACAACAATTGAGTTTTATGAGTGTTTTGATGTGAATTCCTAAGTTGATGGTTCCACCTTTTGGCAGCACATCTTCAAGAATAAGAATCCTCTGCTTGTACCGTATGTCATTAACATCCACCATTTCAACAGTGTTGTGTCGCGGTTATAATTGGTTTACAGCGGTGCAATTTGGTATACACCTTCAAGAGAATTATAAACTGAAATTGGTGCAAATGTAATGCTTCTATCTCTATTATTAGCTGAGATAATAATTGTGGTGCATAAGTTTCTGACCTACGCTTGTACCTTAAAAATAATGACATACTATTCATCATGTGGAGCATTTGTTATCCGCACATTATCTGCAGATTCAATACTAAGTCTTTCTGTCTGCGCAACAGGGGTTCAGACACATAAAGGCCATGGGGCTTCAGCATACTTGAGAATTCATTTATGACTGCGTGTGCTATATATTTCAGCCAAACTGTGATTTATCTATGTACTTCAAATGATATAAATCTCCTACAGCATGTACCTGGCAAGATGCAGCGAAATACACCAGGCAAGACATTGTGCAACCACTGTTTATGTCTTCTTTGTTTAAAAACAAAGATAAGAAACACAGTACATATAAGAATGCATGATGATATCCCTAAGGGCAGGATGGGGTGTGAGCAGGCACACCGTGTATTTGTGTGATAAGTGGAAAAACGACTTGAATGTCTCGAAACTGGGCATGAACACACAGCAGGAGAAACACATCCAGAGTCATGACGCAAGTTGGCCACCACTACAGTGTAGAGAAGGTAAAAGGCCAAAATATTCAGGGAAGGGCGGCCTCTTCTGGAGATCAAAAACCTCCTGGTGAGCTTGCTCCGCTACAGAGTTTTAATCACTATAACAAGCAAATAAAATTGTAAATATCAACATCATCATGTGCCATGCTGAGAGGTCCCAGGCCTATCATGTTCTTCAACTAACATGTGTCCTCTGTTTTCATGCCAAGTTCACCATTGATTAATAAAGTAATAAAAGCTAGTTGCATGTTCTTTACAGGACGCTGCAATCAACCCCAACATCTATTGGCTGTTTGAGATTTACTAGGCAAATGTTTGTGCAGTAGTTTGCCATTGCTTCCTGACCGGACGATGCCTCATACAATGGAAATCAACACAAAGCAGTCTGCTCCCGAATTGCCTGCAGATGATTTCAAAACTTCCGACTCTGTATGACGAGGAATCATGACACTGCACGTCTTACTATCCCCTAAATCATGGTGCTAGTTAAATAATAATAATACTAAAATAATGTTAAGCAAATAGGTATAATTAAGCTGAACCCTAACTCAACAAATCCAATCTTACTGATCTTCCTCAGGGACAGCACAAACAGTGAGGCGGGTCAATCAAATGAATCAAAAGATGACTCAATCTGCAGCCCTGACCAGACTGCAAGAACATCAAGTGAAATGGGTGAAGCCAAACAGCAGCGCTATGCAGGGAGTCGACAAAGAACGTCTCAACCAACACAGAACAGGTGTTGACAAACACTACACACTAGGGAGATACTGAGGAGGGGATCCGAGCACTTATGAACTGAATGTGCCGATGTGCAATTAGGGTAATCTGCCGACTAACTCATCATTATCATGTGCCATACCGATAAATGTAGGCGGTCAGGTTTTGCCATCTCACGCGATTACCAGAGTTGTGGATCGCTCTGAGTTCTTGTCTCGACCATGCCATGTGGCCAAACCATCCAAGTATTTACTTCTCTGCCTTGCCCTTGTTCTCTTCCCCTCAATCTTGCCAGTCATCACCAAGTTCTCCAATTTATTTCTTCTCATAACATGTCCAAAAAAATGACTGTCTACATCTAATTAACAACTAACTAACAAATATACACAGCAGACAGTTTTAGAAAAACGTACCCGCCAAAACACGACAAGATTCCAGGAATCGACTCCACGGGCTCTTGCTTGTACTCTATGGTGAGTTTCTTCTGAGCACAGTATTCATGCAAGCACATCGTTGGGTTCTTTCGCTCCGTCAGAAAATCATCAATAAGCATTTTGGACATTTCTGCCTGCAACAGAGAAGACAAGGTCTGTTCACAAAGTATTGGACTTTAATTGGTCTTTCTGACACAAATGAAGCAAGAAGGTACCCTCCAGTGGTGCAGGGAACCTTCATGTGCATACATAATTCTTTCCTGATCACTACATTTTAATTGCCTCGAAATGATGAAATGACATGAACAGCTGTATTGTATCAAAATTTTGCTAAAAGTCTGGCAATACCCTAGTAAAAAGCATTCAGAAGATTCAACAAGCTTTCAGCAACAAAGCCATGGGTTGTACTCAAATTAAGGATTGTTACATTCACTTTGAAGACAGCTGCACATTGGTAAAGGTCATGGCTGAACATTGGTAGAGGTCATGGCTGCACATTGGTAGAGGTCATGGCTGCACATTGGTAGAGGTCACGGATACACATTGGTAGAGGTCATGGATACACCATGACCTCACTCATGCCATAGTCAGCACAACTTCCTAACCATTACACCAACACTCCTGCTCCTGTTCAGAAAACTATCCCTAAGTTGCTGGTCAAAGGACTTAAACAGGACTACTGCAAACGAATACACTCGACACCAGACTTGTAGCCCAGGAAACCCTGCCTAAACTGATGGCAAAAGGCGTTGCAGCAAAACAGGACAAAAGAAGCCTGATTTCACCTGAAAATGTAAACCCCTTCACCACCTGCCACAGTGGTTAGCGTGCTTGTCTGCCAAATCAGTGGCCCGAGGTCAAACCACCCCCCCCCCCCCCCCCCCCAGCAGAGGCAGGGTTATTGTTTCTGACCAGCACGGCTCTGGGGTCAACCCAGCTCCCACAAACATGGGTACCAGACAATTTCCAGAATTGTCTCTCAAGTATCTGGGAAGGAAATAAGGTGTGGACAGGGACTAGCCACCACACCTGATATGTCATAACATAGAATATATGAAGGCCTACAGGTTCGTACCCAGAAGGCAGTATCTGCTATTTAAAACACAAATCACATGTATTGTGAACCTGTTGTGGATATGTGAAGTGCCTGGAACCATCACATTTCTTTTAGGCCTGAGTGAATGGAGAAATAGGTGTTTTTCTAGTCTCATAGGTGAAACCACCCTAGCACCCACCACCCTTCTCCATACACCATGACTGCCACATTACCTCTCTGTCTGGTGGCTGAGATGGCACCTCAAGGTCATCAGGTCGGGGGTTAAGGCCCGGGACATAGGGTTGCTGTTTGGGCGGCATGACAGATTCTGAAAGAGATCAAAACAAAACAAACATGAAAATGAGTGGGACAATCATTGTTATGTAACTCTGGGGTCGGGCTTGTGTGGCTATGGAATCAGCTGGTGGTAGGATGCAAGATGAATGCATGATACATTCCACATTCACGACAATAACACAACACATCTGCTATAACAATAAAAACAACGTCACAAGCATTTTGCTTCCCAGGGGTCAAATATGCTTAGTATAGAGGAAGAGCTAAACAAACAGGGAGAAGAAAAGTTGAGACAAATTACTCATATGTGGAGGACATGGACGGAGCTGCATGGAATAGCTGAGGACAGGACGGACTGTGGTGAGTGGGTTGAGGGCTTACACTGCAATGAGGGATAAGAGTGAAAGAAGAAGATAGGTTCCTTTTTTTTGCCTTAAACACGCAGGGAATATGGTGCTATACCCGTATGATATAGTACAACTGGCTCTCCAGGCATGATGTGGTCAATATCACGACAGCTGCCGCCACTCCCCACGAGATTTCATGATGTGGTCAATATCACGACAGCTGCCTCCACTCCCCACGAGATTTCATGATGTGGTCAATATCACGACAGCAGCTTCCACTCCCCAAGAGATTTCCTGATGTGGTCAATATCACGACAGCAGCTTCCACTCCCCACGAGATTTCCTGATGTGGTCAATATCACGACAGCTGCCGCCACTCCCCACGAGATTTCATGATGTGGTCAATATCACGACAGCTGCCCCCACTCCCCACGAGATTTCATGATGTGGTCAATATCACGACAGCAGCTTCCACTCCCCACGAGATTTCATGATGTGGTCAATATCACGACAGCTGCCCCCACTCCCCACGAGATTTCATGATGTGGTCAATATCACGACAGCAGCTTCCACTCCCCACGAGATTTCATGATGTGGTCAATATCACGACAGCTGCCCCCACTCCCCACGAGATTTCATGATGTGGTCAATATCACGACAGCAGCTTCCACTCCCCAAGAGATTTCCTGATGTGGTCAATATCACGACAGCTGCCTCCACTCCCCACGAGATTTCCTGATGTGGTCAATATCACCACAGCTGCCTCCACTCCCCAAGAGATTTCCTGATGTGGTCAATATCACGACAGCTGCCTCCACTCCCCAAGAGATTTCCTGATGTGGTCAATATCACCACAGCTGCCTCCACTCCCCAAGAGATTTCATGATGTGGTCAATATCACGACAGCTGCCTCCACTCCCCACGAGATTTCATGATGTGGTCAATATCACGACAGCAGCTTCCACTCCCCAAGAGATTTCCTGATGTGGTCAATATCACGACAGCTGCCTCCACTCCCCACGAGATTTCCTGATGTGGTCAATATCACGACAGCTGCCTCCACTCCCCAAGAGATTTCATGATGTGGTCAATATCACGACAGCTGCCTCCACTCCCCACGAGATTTCATGATGTGGTCAATATCACCACAGCTGCCTCCACTCCCCAAGAGATTTCCTGATGTGGTCAATATCACGACAGCAGCTTCCACTCCCCACGAGATTTCATGATGTGGTCAATATCCCCACAGCTGCCTCCACTCCCCAAGAGATTTCCTGATGTGGTCAATATCACGACAGCTGCCTCCACTCCCCAAGAGATTTCCTGATGTGGTCAATATCACGACAGCTGCCTCCACTCCCCCAAGAGATTTCCTGATGTGGTCAATATCACCACAGCTGCCTCCACTCCCCAAGAGATTTCCTGATGTGGTCAATATCACGACAGCTGCCTCCACTCCCCAAGAGATTTCCTGATGTGGTCAATATCACGACAGCTGCCTCCACTCCCCACGAGATTTCATGATGTGGTCAATATCACGACAGCTGCCTCCACTCCCAAGAGATTTCCTGATGTGGTCAATATCACGACAGCTGCCCCCACTCCCCACGAGATTTCCTGATGTGGTCAATATCACGACAGCTGCCTCCACTCCCCAAGAGATTTCCTGATGTGGTCAATATCACGACAGCTGCCTCCACTCCCCACGAGATTTCCTGATGTGGTCAATATCACCACAGCTGCCTCCACTCCCCACGAGATTTCATGATGTGGTCAATATCACGACAGCTGCCTCCACTCCCCACGAGATTTCATGATGTGGTCAATATCCCCACAGCTGCCTCCACTCCCCAAGAGATTTCCTGATGTGGTCAATATCACGACAGCTGCCTCCACTCCCCAAGAGATTTCCTGATGTGGTCAATATCACGACAGCTGCCTCCACTCCCCAAGAGATTTCCTGATGTGGTCAATATCACGACAGCTGCCTCCACTCCCCACGAGATTTCCTGATGTGGTCAATATCACCACAGCTGCCTCCACTCCCCACGAGATTTCATGATGTGGTCAATATCACCACAGCTGCCTCCACTCCCCACGAGATTTCCTGATGTGGTCAATATCACGACAGCTGCCTCCACTCCCCACGAGATTTCCTGATGTGGTCAATATCACCACAGCTGCCTCCACTCCCCACGAGATTTCCTGATGTGGTCAATATCACCACAGCTGCCTCCACTCCCCAAGAGATTTCCTGATGTGGTCAATATCACCACAGCTGCCCCCACTCCCCACGAGATTTCCTGATGTGGTCAATATCACCACAGCTGCCTCCACTCCCCAAGAGATTTCCTGATGTGGTCAATATCACGACAGCTGCCTCCACTCCCCACGAGATTTCCTGATGTGGTCAATATCACCACAGCTGCCTCCACTCCCCACGAGATTTCCTGATGTGGTCAATATCACGACAGCTGCCTCCACTCCCCACGAGATTTCATGATGTGGTCAATATCACCACAGCTGCCTCCACTCCCCACGAGATTTCCTGATGTGGTCAATATCACGACAGCTGCCTCCACTCCCCACGAGATTTCCTGATGTGGTCAATATCACCACAGCTGCCTCCACTCCCCACGAGATTTCCTGATGTGGTCAATATCACCACAGCTGCCTCCACTCCCCACGAGATTTCCTGATGTGGTCAATATCACCACAGCTGCCTCCACTCCCCAAGAGATTTCCTGATGTGGTCAATATCACGACAGCTGCCCCCACTCCCCAAGAGATTTCCTGATGTGGTCAATATCACGACAGCTGCCTCCACTCCCCAAGAGATTTCCTGATGTGGTCAATATCACGACAGCTGCCTCCACTCCCCAAGAGATTTCCTGATGTGGTCAATATCACGACAGCTGCCTCCACTCCCCAAGAGATTTCCTGATGTGGTCAATATCACGACAGCTGCCTCCACTCCCCAAGAGATTTCCTGATGTGGTCAATATCACGACAGCTGCCCCCACTCCCCACGAGATTTCCTGATGTGGTCAATATCACGACAGCTGCCTCCACTCCCCAAGAGATTTCCTGATGTGGTCAATATCACGACAGCTGCCTCCACTCCCCAAGAGATTTCCTGATGTGGTCAATATCACGACAGCTGCCTCCACTCCCCACGAGATTTCCTGATGTGGTCAATATCACGACAGCTGCCTCCACTCCCCAAGAGATTTCATGATGTGGTCAATATCACCACAGCTGCCTCCACTCCCCAAGAGATTTCATGATGTGGTCAATATCACGACAGCAGCTTCCACTCCCCAAGAGATTTCCTGATGTGGTCAATATCACGACAGCTGCCTCCACTCCCCAAGAGATTTCCTGATGTGGTCAATATCACGACAGCTGCCTCCACTCCCCACGAGATTTCCTGATGTGGTCAATATCACCACAGCTGCCTCCACTCCCCACGAGATTTCCTGATGTGGTCAATATCACGACAGCTGCCTCCACTCCCCACGAGATTTCCTGATGTGGTCAATATCACGACAGCTGCCTCCACTCCCCAAGAGATTTCCTGATGTGGTCAATATCACAACAGCAGCTTCCACTCCCCAAGAGATTTCCTGATGTGGTCAATATGACCACAGCTGCCTCCAGTCCCCAAGAGATTTCCTGATGTGGTCAATATCACGACAGCTGCCTCCACTCCCCAAGAGATTTCATGATGTGGTCAATATCACAACAGCCGCCTTCACTCCCCAAGAGATTTCCTGATGTGGTCAATATCACAACAGCCGCCTTCACTCCCCAAGAGATTTCCTGATGTGGTCAATATCACAACAGCCGCCTTCACTCCCCAAGAGATTTCCTGATGTGGTCAATATCACAACAGCCGCCTTCACTCCCCAAGAGATTTCCCCAGGGTCAAATTTACACTTTGAAAGAAAAAGTGAGATTTCTTGAGTATGTTCTGACTAAGCAAAAGAGGTAGTCACAAATGATGCATAGAGTGGGACTCTAGAAGAACTGGAACTCAAACATAACGGATAGCTTGGGACAAGCTAACGTGGCATAAACTGGTCATACTAAAAGAACTGTCTATAATTACACTTTGGATCAAACAAGAGTTAGGTATAAGTGTCAGTGATGGAAAGAGTTGAAGCAACATAAATAGGAGAGAGTGGATAAAGAGTAATTAGAAGAGAACAACACATGGAACAAACGAATGAATGAACGAATGAACGAACGAACGAAAATCTTTATTTTCAAAGGGTTAAGAATTGGGCACGCAGGCCCGTCTGACATTCTGCCCTTCTTCTCTATTTCCTCTCATACATTCTTTCATTCAACATGGAGAAAAGTAGAGACAGGAGTGCAAAACATGGTGAAGAATAGGATGGAGCTTCTTGGGATAGCCAATGATAGGACGGCCTGGGGTGAGTTGGTTGAGAGCATAAGCGGATATATAGGGTAAAAGAAGAAGAGAAAGCAAAGTGTCTTAGAAACATAATGAAAGTGGCTTTTAAATGGAGTCATTCCACAGTGGCTTGACACTTGCTGCCGGCCCAGTTGCTATGGTTGTGAATCTGTATTGGGGTGTATTTCTTACATATAGCCAGCGTGAAACTGACCCCATCACCCACCCAGTGGTCTATCAACATAACCTCTTGTCCCCGGGTAGTTGGGGTCTGTCAGCTAAGAACAGCACCCAGAGCCTCAACTTCCTCCAATATACTGTCTGGACCAGATGCTTTTTCTTTATTCATGCAATGTAGTACATCTTCAACTGCCGCTGCAAGTATTGGCGGACCCTCATCATTGTTTTGAATATTTACACCCGGTCTCCTTTCATCATACAGCGTCTTCCAGATATTCTGTCCATCTTTTGACTATATTTTCTTGTCCAATCAATATTGCACCGTTCCTCGATTTTAAACATCCAGTGTTATTTTGTGTTTTCCTACCTGTTATTGTATTTATCTGTTGATACATGGAATGTGCGAGTCTTTTCCATAGTTTATCCCAATTTCCAAAACTGTTGATTCAGCCATACTTCTTTAGCCACTTTGCATCTGTTTACTATTTCTTTATGTATTCCATTATATTCTTTTTTATCTTGCTTTTTCTTTCTTCTTTCAACCATCATCTGCAAAATTTCATCTGTCATCCATTTCGTTTTTGCAATTCTCTGTCTAGGTGGAATGATTTCTTTTGATGTCTGTTGGATTGATTCCCGCAACATGCTTCATTGTTCATCAATAGTCTGTATTAACTCCATGGCATCATATCTGTTCCTTACAGTAACAATGTACCTTTCTCTAATTTCTTTGTCTGTTTTAAGTAATGCTAGGTCTAACTTGATGTTCTTTGGGGGTTGTCTTTATGTTTTTAAGTCTTAACCTTCATCTGTCCTATAACTGGCACATGATCACTATGTCCATCTGCTCCTGGTCTAGTTTTTGCTCCTACTAAACTGCTTCTGAATCTCTTTGGTATCAGTATGTAGTCAATTTGATATGTGAATATTATCTCCAGGGCTTTTCCATGTATATAATCGTTGATGATGGTGTTTGAGCCTGGTTTCACCTATTACCATTTCATGGTATTCTGCCCATCTATTAATCTGCCACCTCTCTCATTCCCATCACCATGGCCATAGCCACCAGACACGCCACTCACCTTTTCGTTGCCTATCTTGGCATTGAAATCTCCGAGCGTGACAATCATTTCAAAATTTTTACACTGGTTCACAGCCATGTCTAATTTATTATAAAATATATCCATATCTTCTTCCTTACAGTCTGCTATTGGCGCATATGCTTGTGTTATGTTAATATTCAGAGGTTGGTCATGGAGTTTCACTAATAATACTCTTAGATTGTCCAAAACCCTCTAACTGTCCTAGCACTCATTTGATCCCAAATTATGCCAACTCCCCTTTTGCAGCCCTTCTTCCTGACTAAATAATTCAATACTTTTATACAAACTTGTCCTGCGCATGTGGCCATTGCATTTCACTAATCCCTAACATATTTATCTTCATTCTTTCCATTTCTTTCTTGATATCTAATTTTTTTCATTTTGGCTAAGTGTTCTGACATTCCATGTACCACCATTTGGAGTGTTTTTAACATTTAATGTGCATAAGGTTGCTTGGTGATGATCAAGTATCACCTGTAGCACATGATGCTCCCTACCGGACAAAGAGGCTCCCTACTGGACAAAGAGGCTCCCTACTGGACAAAGAGGCTCCCTACCGGACAAAGAGGCTTCCTACCGGACAAAGAGGCTCCCTACCGGACAAAGAGGCTCCCTACTGGACAAAGAGGCTCCCTACTGGACAAAGAGGCTCCCTACTGGACAAAGAGGCTCCCTACTGGACAAAGAGGCTCCCTACTGGACAAAGAGACTCCCTACTGGACAAAGAGACTCCCTACTGGACAAAGAGACTCCCTACTGGACAAAGAGACTCCCTACTGGACAAAGAGGCTCCCTACTGGACAAAGAGGCTCCCTACTGGACAAAGAGGCTTCCTACCGGACAAAGAGACTCCCTACTGGACAAAGAGACTCCCTACTGGACAAAGAGGCTTCCTACTGGACAAAGAGACTCCCTACTGGACAAAGAGGCTTCCTACTGGACAAAGAGGCTTCCTACTGGACAAAGAGGCTCCCTACTGGACAAAGAGGCTTCCTACTGGACAAAGAGACTCCCTACTGGACAAAGAGGCTTCCTACTGGACAAAGAGACTTCCTACTGGACAAAGAGGCTTCCTACTGGACAAAGAGACTCCCTACTGGACAAAGAGGCTTCCTACTGGACAAAGAGGCTTCCTACTGGACAAAGAGGCTCCCTACTGGACAAAGAGGCTTCCTACTGGACGAAGAGGCTCCCTACTGGACGAAGAGACTCCCTACTGGACGAAGAGGCTCCCTACTGGACGAAGAGACTCCCTACTGGACGAAGAGACTCCCTACTGGACGAAGAGACTCCCTACTGGACGAAGAGGCTCCCTACTGGACGAAGAGACTCCCTACTGGACGAAGAGACTCCCTACTGGACGAAGAGGCTCCCTACTGGACGAAGAGGCTCCCTACTGGACGAAGAGACTCCCTACCGGACGAAGAGACTCCCTACTGGACGAAGAGACTCCCTACTGGACGAAGAGACTCCCTACTGGACGAAGAGACTCCCTACCGGACAAAGAGGCTTCCTACTGGACGAAGAGGCTCCCTACTGGACGAAGAGACTCCCTACTGGACGAAGAGACTCCCTACCGGACGAAGAGACTCCCTACCGGACAAAGAGGCTTCCTACTGGACGAAGAGGCTCCCTACTGGACGAAGAGACTCCCTACTGGACGAAGAGACTCCCTACCGGACGAAGAGACTCCCTACTGGACGAAGAGACTCCCTACCGGACGAAGAGACTCCCTACCGGACGAAGAGGCTCCCTACTGGACGAAGAGACTCCCTACCGGACGAAGAGACTCCCTACCGGACAAAGAGGCTTCCTACTGGACGAAGAGACTCCCTACTGGACGAAGAGACTCCCTACCGGACGAAGAGACTCCCTACCGGACAAAGAGGCTTCCTACTGGACGAAGAGGCTCCCTACTGGACGAAGAGACTCCCTACTGGACGAAGAGACTCCCTACCGGACGAAGAGACTCCCTACTGGACGAAGAGACTCCCTACCGGACGAAGAGACTCCCTACCGGACGAAGAGGCTCCCTACTGGACGAAGAGACTCCCTACTGGACGAAGAGACTCCCTACTGGACGAAGAGACTCCCTACTGGACGAAGAGACTCCCTACTGGACGAAGAGACTCCCTACTGGACGAAGAGACTCCCTACTGGACGAAGAGACTCCCTACTGGACGAAGAGACTCCCTACTGGACAAAGAGACTCCCTACTGGACAAAGAGACTCCCTACTGGACGAAGAGACTCCCTACTGGACGAAGAGACTCCCTACTGGACGAAGAGGCTCCCTACTGGACGAAGAGACTCCCTACTGGACGAAGAGACTCCCTACCGGACGAAGAGACTCCCTACCGGACGAAGAGACTCCCTACCGGACGAAGAGACTCCCTACCGGACGAAGAGGCTCCCTACTGGACGAAGAGACTCCCTACCGGACGAAGAGACTCCCTACCGGACGAAGAGACTCCCTACCGGACAAAGAGGCTCCCTACTGGACAAAGAGGCTTCCTACCTGACGAAGAGGCTCCCTACTGGACGAAGAGACTCCCTACCGGACGAAGAGACTCCCTACCGGACGAAGAGACTCCCTACCTGACGAAGAGGCTCCCTACTGGACGAAGAGACTCCCTACCGGACGAAGAGGCTCCCCTGGAATCCCCATTAACCTAGTTATCTTTATTGATGTTGTTAACAGGCATGATTTTCTTGGGAAAATACAGCGGTGGTTTCCCCTTGCATTCCCGTCGGCTTGTATGGTTGACTCCACTAGCCTTAAGAAAGACCCTGCAAGGCAGCTGGGGGGAAGAGGCTTTATTATATAGAATATATTATATGATCGGCTCCATGGCGAAACTGTGGGCGATTTGGCAGCAGACAGCCTTACTACTTTGGTGTTTTACTAAATGGTATGGGTGCTGGTCGTTCTGAAAGCAATGGCAAACTACTGAACATAAACTTGCCAAGAGATAACAACAGCAAACAAAATGCCGGTGTTAACTGTGACCTCCTGTAAAGGATATGCAACTAACTTTCTTTGGTTATATATTATATGGCGCCTCTTACCCGCCCGATGGCCACGTCACAAAGTTTTTAGGTGTATAGTATAGTAATTAGTATTAGCGTGAACCGTATACTGTAAACAGACTTCTACCGGAAACCATTTTTTCCGCGCTTGCGCAGAAGGATTTCGCCGTGTCAACGAGTCATTGTCGATTATAAGTGGTTCTGGTGTTTCTGATTGGATACCTTCAAATAACACATAACAACCACGGGCGCCATCTTGGCTTCATGACCAAAGGTCAGTCTGCCATTTTGAACTCGCAGAATGTGGGTAAGTTTCCCTTCAGTCTTTGAAAAATTGAATTTCTTGTGATATAAGTTAGTAATTGTATATTTTTAGCTTGATCGGTTAATATCTTAATGTTTTTATGTAGATTTTCGGATTCTGCATGCAATTTTACATTTATATGGTAAGTTTCATCGCTCGAGTCGCTTCCTAAGTGGTACAAAAACATTGGTTTTTCGCACAGGTTTTTCCCATTGAAAATCAATGGGCTGAATGGCGACGACGCACCACTCATATCTATCGGTTATTTTAAGCTTGATCGGTTAATATCTTAATATTTTTATATGCATTTTCGGATTCTGCATGCAATTTTACATTTATTTGGTGAGTTTCATCGCTCGAGTCGCTTCCTAAGTGGTACACAAATTTTTTGTTTGCCCACAGGTTTTTGCCATTGAAAATCAATGGGCTGAATGGCGACGACGCACCACTCATATCTATCGGTTATTTTAAGCTTGATCGGTTAATATCTTAATATTTTTATATGCATTTTCGGATTCTGCATGCAATTTTACATTTATTTGGTGAGTTTCATCGCTCGAGTCGCTTCCTAAGTGGTACACAAATTTTTTGTTTGCCCACAGGTTTTTGCCATTGAAAATCAATGGGCTGAATGGCGACGACGCACCACTCATATATATCGGTTATTTTAAGCTTGATCGGTTAATATCTTAATATTTTTATATGCATTTTCGGATTCTGCATGCAATTTTACATTTATTTGGTGAGTTTCATCGCTCGAGTCGCTTCCTAAGTGGTACACAAATTTTGTTTTTGCGCACAGGTCTTTGTCATTTGTCATTATTAATGCATTATAAAAAAACTGTCATTTACTGCCAATACAGTACCCTGCGATGTATGGCGGGGGGGGGGGGGGGTCTTTGAGCCTGAGGAATTAAGGCCGCCTGGCTAGTGCAGTCGCCGCGAACTGTGCAGGTTAGGATTTTCTTTTTGCCCCCGACAGAAAAAAATCCGATACCGTACCGAGGGATCGAATCCGGGTCTCCCGAATGAGAGTCCGGTGGTCTAGCCACTCGGCCAGCTGCTCCTCAATGCATTATGAATCTATGTAATTACTTTTACGTACATTTATTTTATATTCAGAACTGCAATATTGAATCATGGCAAGAAGGACTGCTGATGATCTCAGATCCCATCTGTCTGTGTTCCAAGAAGGATACCCTATCCTGAAAGGTTACACAGCTCGGCTGCGTTTTGTCGATGGTTGTTCTGTACCTGATATCTGATGCAATCGTTAACAAACATATGTGTGTTAATTTATGTATTTAACTAGCAAGTTAGAAATAATAATTTATCAAATATTAGTTCAATTATGCAGCAGTTGCTAACTTATGCTTATATTTCAGGAATTTCAATTTGCTGAAAAGAGCTGGCACAAAAGAGTACACAGTAAACAGTAAGTACAAGAGGTGCAGCAAGAAATGGTGAGTACAACTGTGGTCGATCATGCTGTCTTTCTGTATTTCTTTCTGCAAATATTTTTCATATCTTGGCCAATCTTCTTCTTCTCTTCTTCTTCTTCTTCAGCATTCCGAGCCATTTAGGTTCTTTGCTGTAGATACAATCCGTCTCCATTCGTCTCTCTGGTTGACTTCCTCTTGCCAGTCGTTGATTCCAAGTGCTTGTAGGTCTGTACATATATTCTCTCTCCACCGTCTTCTTGGTCTACCTCGTGATTTACGGCCAATCTACAAAAATAAAAGTTTTTATTTGTTAAAAATCTAATTTAGCATGCCCCATCAGATTTTCATTGTGAGTATTTACTAATGAGACCACCACCAAAAGATAGGCCTTGAGAAACCGGATCTAATGGTACCAAGATGATGCATGTATGTCAATTAGAAGCGAAGATATGCAACTTTGAGTGTCATGATTGTTAACGCAAAAATTAATTTATATAATAACTAATTGGCGCCATTTTTATATGCTAATTAGATACGGTTGCATCATATGTAAATAGGATTTAACCCATTATGTGCGTAGCATCATTCCGCATAATACAATATATTACGTGCCAGGGTTTAAACATAATATAACGAATGCACTTGGTAATTAATTAATATAATAACTAATTGGCGGCCATTTTTATATGCTAATTAGATAACGTTGCATACTATCTAAACAGGAATTAACCCATTATGTGCGTAGCATCATTCCGCATAATACAATATATTACGTGCCAGGGTTTAAACATAATATAACGAATGCACTTGGTAATTAATTAATATAATAACTAATTGGCGGCCATTTTTATATGCTAATTAGATAACGTTGCATACTATCTAAACAGGAATTAACCCATTATGTGCGTAGCATCATTCCGCATAATACAATATATTACGTGCCAGGGTTTAAACATAATATAACGAATGCACTTGGTAATTAATTAATATAATAACTAATTGGCGGCCATTTTTATATGCTAATTAGATAACGTTGCATACTATCTAAACAGGAATTAACCCATTATGTGCGTAGCATCATTCCGCATAATACAATATATTACGTGCCAGGGTTTAAACATAATATAAAGAATGCACTTGGTAATTAATTAATATAATAACTAATTGGCGGCCATTTTTATATGCTAATTAGATAACGTTGCATACTATCTAAACAGGAATTAACCCATTATGTGCGTAGCATCATTCCGCATAATACAATATATTACGTGCCAGGGTTTAAACATAATATAACGAATGCACTTGGTAATTAATTAATATAATAACTAATTGGCGGCCATTTTTATATGCTAATTAGATAACGTTGCATACTATCTAAACAGGAATTAACCCATTATGTGCGTAGCATCATTCCGCATAATACAATATATTACGTGCCAGGGTTTAAACATAATATAACGAATGCACTTGGTAATTAATTAATATAATAACTAATTGGCGGCCATTTTTATATGCTAATTAGATAACGTTGCATACTATCTAAACAGGAATTAACCCATTATGTGCGTAGCATCATTCCGCATAATACAATATATTACGTGCCAGGGTTTAAACATAATATAACGAATGCACTTGGTAATTAATTAATATAATTAACTAATTGGCGGCCATTTTTATATGCTAATTAGATAACGTTGCATACTATCTAAACAGGAATTAACCCATTATGTGCGTAGCATCATTCCGCATAATACAATATATTACGTGCCAGGGTTTAAACATAATATAACGAATGCACTTGGTAATTAATTAATATAATAACTAATTGGCGGCCATTTTTATATGCTAATTAGATAATGTTACATCATATGTAAAAATAGATGACATGAGCGGTTAGGCTTCGCTACACCGATCGCAATGATGTATGGTTGCTAGGATGTTCGTGTATGGTTGCTAGGATGTTCGTTTAAAAATAAACAAACTACTCTAGTTTTGATAACTTCTGCTATGACCTTGGTTGGGACACGAAAAAAAGATGTGCAGAAGAGATCTTTTGTGTCAATTTCTGCGTTAATGATCTCGACACTCAAAGTTGCATATCTTCGCTTCTAATTGACATACATGCATCATCTTGGTACCATTAGATTCGGTTTCTCAAGGCCTACCTTTTGGTGGTGGTCCCATGAGAAAATACTCAAATTTAAAAATCTGATGGTTCATGCTATTAGTATAGAGATAGCTGCCCCTGTCACCAACTAACTGGCATTCTTTTAGTGACCATCGCCTGTGTACCACCTATTATGCATTTGCTGTTTAATATAATATTGTGTAGATTATTATTTATATAATCGTATCTTTCACTACTTTCAAACAATTCCAATACTTCAACAAACTCTACACTGATTGATTATTTTATTGATTGAATAGTGCAGCTCATCAGGGCTCATCTTCACTATCACAAGTTCATCATGCCTGCCCTGCCAGTATCATGATCATCAGTATTGCAGCTTTTCAATGCAATGGGATATTTCCTATATTACCTGGAGACGTGTAATCAGCGTCTGCCCCTTTCTGTTGCCGCTATCAGCTGTCTCTGAGCAAACAACGCTGATTTCTATGAACAAATAAATAAACGTGTGGACCCCGAGTAGTTCAGTTCAGGGAAAAGCGAAACTGGAACACACCTCACCTGACCAGACGATCAAACACGGTACACAACAGATCTCCGCTGCTTTCTGGTCTTAATTGCACAAGTTCTTCCTAGCTAAACCTTACAACTGCCTCCTCTAGAAATGTTTGAAACAATTAAAAGCTGTAAAACACACTTGATTGGTGTTTCGCGGAAACCGTCTCCAAGTTTGAAATGTGGCGACTGCAGAATTCTCCACACGTTATTTGCGTGTGTTGTACCGGTGTTCAGGCAGGATGTACACCCAGTTTCTCTCAACGACTCGGACAGCCATAAGTGATAACATAGCAGAATGTTCGCCACATGTAAACAATGCTAAACATGAACGATTCATTAATTACATGTCTTCAAGATATTGAAATCTTGCGAAAGCGGTTTGTGAGCCCGTATACCCGGGTTCGAAACACAGCGGTATAGTATAGGTTCAGAAATCAATGGCAAACTACTGAACGTAACACTTGCTTAGTACATCAACAGCAGCTGAAAATGCTGGTGTTGACTGCAACGTCCCGTAAGGGATACGCAACAAAATAAATATGTAGCTTCTGCGAAAATATGAGACAAACTAATAATATTTTACATTCCATTTACTTTTTAAAGTTCTCCATTGTGAAGAAGTTAGAAGGCGCAAAAGTTGCGTTCAGTTCGGTTTAGAACGGTGCTCTTTTTCAACAAGTTGAGTCCAATTCAGCTGGAAAAGTGCAAAATAACAAATGTGTGGCCAAAGGTATGCAACCAGTCAGATATGAATGTAAAGAGGAGCTAGTTTAGTTTAGTTTAGTTTAGCCGTTGGATCAACATCACGGCACACGGTTTAACCCATAAGTGCTCCGTTTTCCTCCTAACTCAAACCTGAGTCTGGAGAAACTCAGCTCAATGCACGAACTCCGTTGCATCGGCGAGGATCCTGAAATACTTTGGGTAGATTGTTAACTCGAAATTTTTGCCCGGGCAGCGCCGTTAGGCTACTCTTTTTCCAGTAATAAAATTTCCCCTGGTTTCTAGGTAGTGAGATCGGACGCCCGTGTGTATTGTTGAGCGCGTAAAATATCCCTTGGCAGTTGGTAACGGATTCAACCCTTACACCAGTCAGTTGGACTAAAATATTGACTTCTCATCCTTGATGTAAAGGGGAGCGTCATACGAGAGTCAGGAGAGTTATACAGTTGCATCTATAACAGTACTGATTCCCGATGGATGGATGCATCCCAGAGAGTTTATTAATTTGCTTTCAATGTTAAGTCTAGTGAAGTTATTCGAAAAGGCGCTCGCTCACTTTGAACTCAAGCGTAGTCCATACACACTATTTATAGTGGTGAAGACTGAATTTTGCGTGTGGATTAGCTTTCCCTATAAACAGTGTCCCTCGCCATCAGGCGAGCCCATTCCGACTCTAGAGGTACTTGTAATTTACGTCCCCAAGTCAAGGACGACAGGTCGACATTTTAGTCCAGTTGTCCGGTCTAGGGGTTGAACCGCTAACCTCGTCATCAGCACACCGGATGTTTAAGAACGCGCGTTCTTATCCATTCGGCCATGCGGACCTGCAAGCATGACTTCAATTCTGTGACCTATACATCGTCGACTCCACTGTGATCAGAAGAATTAAAATGTTTAGGGACAAGTTTGTCAGAGTGTTGATTAATATCCCTAAGGTGTTTACTAAAGTGATCGGTAGGCGTCTAACAGTCTATCCAATATACTTCATGTCACATCGTTTGCAAATAATAACATATATTAGGTTCTGGGATATGCATGTAAATGAGCCTTTGAATGAAAAGATGTCTAGGGGGAATGTAATCACCGGTGTCTGAATAATGTGTGGGCATGTCAAGCATGCCTTTCGGTGACATTTAGATGTACCCACAGATAGAGTAACTATGGGGAGGTGACTATGATTTTTTGTTTCAGGGAAAAATTACCACAGGGTCGTTAGAAATCACCACACGGGTAGTTGGGTCTGATGTCAGGATTGACCAGTACCGAAGAAACATATGCTTGATGGCCTGGGCATGTGGATGAAAGGTGAGGAGTTTATTATTTGGAGGACGTGTTTTCTTGACAAAGGACATATCTCGCGAGGCTTGAGTTATACGACAAAATAATGTGCCCTGGGTACACCCGTCTGCGGAAAAAACTGGCATTTTATGGGCTCTCTATAGGAAGTCATTATCATCCTGACAGATACGACGAAGAAAAGAAAGCTGGGAATATGGAATAGTATCTTTGCAACTTTTGGGGTGGGATTAACTGCATTAGAGAAAACCGAGATCATCAGTAGGTTTATAGTAAGTATACGGAGGTCGTGAGACCTGTTTGATTTATATTAATTATTAAAATCACAGCCTGATAGACGCATTGCCGACCGCTTTAGGGAACACCTTAGGGATGTTATTCAAAACTGACAAACCTAATCATTTCTTCTTACCACAATGGAGTCGACGATGTATGGGCCACAGCATTGAAGCCATGCTTCTCTGACAACTTCACTTTTCACACTGTGACCTATGTTCACCTTTATGTTGTCTGTTGTAAGGTATGTAGACTATGTCCGTGTTTAGTACGTCTCATCTTTTCACAGAAGCTACATATGGCTAACTGTTTGTATTTCCTAATTAATATCCGAATTGTGGCTGACTCCGTCACAGTATTTGTAATCAGAGCCTCGTGATGGAACATAATATAACTTCTCTTCTAAGGCTGAGCGGGGTAAGGATAATGGTAGAATGCAATGGAAATAACTCTTATGAATAAAAATATCAATAGAGGAACTCTTTGAGGCCACTAAAGCAGTTCATAAGTAAAAACCACACGTACTGTTTGGCGTTCTTAGAAGGAGAAGACAGTAATAGAGACTAGAGGACGCACTAGACAACAGAACAATTGAAAGCTATAGTTACAAGCCGGGATTCGAACCTATCACCTCTAAATGACAGGGATTCTCCGTGGCCAAGTCGTTTGACTCGGGCTCCGAAGGTTGTAGGTTCGATTCCGGGCCGCATCCGTTGGTTCACGAATTAAATTTTTTGGAGATTCCTGTGGGTCGTCGCTAGAGGTACGGAGTTTGTGTCGTAGCCTCTTTCAAAACATTTAGATCACTCAATGTGGCTGGCCATAGAATCTTCAGCATTATTCTGTAAAACGACATCGCTGAAGCTACTATAGGATACAGATACTGTTTATGGGATTCTGTAACACAGACAGCGTAAAGAAGGTACTTTAGTACCGAGCCGGGAGAAGAGTCCATGCACCAACATCACTCCAATAGATGCAAGCCTGTCTTGGTCCCCGGCCACAGGAACGGCAATGCGTCGGACTGCAGGGTTAAACTCGGTCTTCCAGAGGTTTCACAATCAACCAACAACAACACATATATAACAACACTACCCATCATTAAACACATTTTTTAAAAATATTTAAAACAACAACAAACACACACATACTAATCTGCCTGTCTCTTAAGTGAGCTCAGGCAGTTACACTGATGCATCTGTAAGAAGACTATCGAGTTTTCATCGAAACGTTGCTGAACAAGTTAACGTTTATTTTGTTTAATTGTGGGGAATGGGTTGGATGCCCCATACAAAGGTTGGTCTGTGTTCAATATGTTGTAGGAACGTATATATAGTTAGTTAGTTAGTTAGTCGACAGATCATCCTCGTTGCACATCGAACCATTCAGTCCATAAGTGCTCGGATCCCCTCCTCAGCAAATCCCGCAGCGTGTAGCGGCTAACGACACCAGTTCTGTGTTGGTTTATCAATCTTCTTTGGCTTCCTGCGTAGTGTTCTTGTTTGGCCACCCCTCTTTTAATTTGCTGCTCCCGCAGTCTGGCCATTGTTGTAGATTCACAGTCATCACTTGGTTCTCGCAAAAGTCTCATTTCTCGTAGAGCATTCACAATGTCAGCCTGGTCCATGGCGCGTCCGCCCTCCACAGTAGCCTCACCTGCGAGCTTGTCAGCCCGCTCATTTCCTTGTACTCCCGCATGACCTGGCACGAAGATGAAACTAATCTTTGCCAGCCGAGACCGCTTCAGAGGCAGCAACCATTCTCTTCGGATCGACCCCTCCTCTATCCTCTTGATCATGTTCATTGAGTCGCTAAGGAAACAAGCCCTAGTGAATGTCTGTGTCTCGAGCCATGTTATTGCTTTACTTACTGCCATGACTTCCATGGTCAGGCTACTTGTGGTTTCAGTGAAAGCACCAGAGTCCTCCTTCACAATTCTCCCTCCGGCCCGAGCTGTAAAGGCCCATGAGCTTCTCACATGTCGGACGACCGACCCATCTGTGTAGATGACCGCGTCACCGTCTAGCGAATTCTCGAAAATCAACGCTTGTACTTCAGCCTCCACAGCAGCCGGATTTTCTTGTCTGCATTTTCTATCTAGTTGGATGCAAACTGAAAAGGATGTGCAGAAGTCTGTTGGCACTTGCACCCACTCCTCGCCAGGTTCTAAGTCCTCAAGTGAACACACCTGTTGAAGAATGTCTTCGGCTTGACCCATCCACGACCGTCCTCTTTTTAACCTGCTGCCCTTCACCTTCCTAATTTCACTATGCAGTGGATGTTGTGTGTTTGCGTTAATTCTGAGGTAGGCGCGTGCCCTGCAAACTTGTATAGGAACGTATATATGTCACAAATCAACCTCTTCCATGTTTTTTTTTTTTTTTTTTGGTGTATGCTCTTCTTTCATTTTATTATTTTTACCTCAACCAGATTTGAATTTCACCATGTACAGTATGAAAACCTGTGTGCTACTTATTTAATATTGATTATACCTGTTTTAGCTAACTAATATTATATTGCATGGAATTAATATACTTTAAGATATTATAAAATGCATATCTATAACACATTTTTGTTTTAATTTTCGCGTGAGTGCTCATCGCAGTTATCAGTGTGTGTGTGTGTGTGTGTGTGTGTGTGTGGTGTGTGTGTGTGTGTGTGTGTGTGTGTGAAAGTGTGAGAGTTTAAGTATATGAGCGTAAGTGATTGTGTGAAGAGGTGTGTGTAAGCATTGTAGTTTTGTGTATGATTAAGCATATATGGGTTTGAGAGAGTGAGAGAGAGAGTGAGACAGATAGATAGATAGATAGAGAGAGAGAGAGAGAGAGAGAGAGAGAGAGAGAGAGAGAGAGAGAGAGAGAGAGAGAGAGAGAGAGAGATGGATGGATAGTTGGAGGGGAGGGGGGTGTTGGGGGAGAGTATGAAACAGGTAGTATTTAGTGTGTTTGTGAGAATGTAAGACTGTATGAGTTATAGTGAAAATAATATATGTGTGTGTACGTACGTGTGTGCATGTATGTAAATACGCATCTATGTATGCATGTGAGTGTATATATTATATACATGTGCGTATGTTATACACGTGTGTGTCTTCCACTTCGTCTTATAAAGTTGAAATATGAATTGTTCATGTGTGGTAAACGTATGTAACATTTATGATAGGTAACGTGTGCGAAAGATGAGTGATTGGAAGCGCCGAATGAAAGACGGGCATGCGTGCCCAATATGTGACTCTTTGAAAATAAAGTTCGTTCTTTGTTTCTCTTTTGTTTACATTGCTCCCACGACAGCGGGTCTCTATTGTTGGAATATCTATAACTGCAATCTGCGCGGTAGCGAGTCAAAGCCCAACCACACTGGCGTCAGATCATTAACAACAGATCACAGAGACGAAAGAAACACAGGCTATCAAAGGTACATACTTGAGCGTCCAATTGTTGCCGGCTGTTTGCTGGTGAGTTTGTGTACACGGTTCTTCTGTCTGCGTATATCATGACAATCATACGTGCGGTTAAGACTGAATTAGAACTGCTCAAGAAACGGCAAACGCACAGTCAACGCTTGGTACAGCCCAGAAACTGTCTGGTCGATGAGATGGCCGGGTACATGGAAATACTTTACAAAATTGTCACATTCTCGTCTATGGTTGGGTACAAGTCAACGCAAG
>JACEFZ010010320.1:0-30000 GCA_014155875.1 Cepaea nemoralis | reverse complement strand
GCCCCCAGAGGGGGCATCATACCTACACCAAGATGCGAAGTTTGATGATCAGCAGCAAATACTACACTTTGATCTTAGCCAAAACGACCACAGACAAATGCATATAATTACATTGGGCATTTTCAACTTTAGGAGATAGACTGAGGTCATATTATGGTTGTTTTTAAATACTAGCGTATTATCATAAATAATACACGTAATAACATATAGAATTGATTTATTTCTAGAGAATATAACATTAAATATCAGTCTCAAAATTATACATTCAATGTAAATAACATAACTAGTGAAATGTGTGAAATAAACAATATAATATGAGTTCACTATATCAACGCGAGTTATTTCCCTTGCCCCGAATATATGGTCTACCATTGCTAGCTCGCCTTTACATGCACGCCTCGCTCAACTGCCGTGATAATTAAACTGCGCGAGCTCTCTTTCGCTAGATGGCTATGATTGCCGCATGTCGATATACTTACTACCCGCACGCCGCAGTGGATTTGTTTAATGTTTGCGGACCTAGTAAATTTTTCTTGATTTCTTCGTACTCGTTAATTACGTAACACGCGTTAGAATTAACGCCCGATAGTGAAATTTGGAATATAGCGGATTTAAATGGAACTGAATCGATTGAGCACACCGCCGAATATGTAAACAAATATTCTAAGGCACTTTGCTTGGGTTCCAATTATGTAAATATGGGGAAAAGTTGAGAAAAATTTCAAATATTTCAAGAAGTCAAACAACATTAAGAAAGTTAAAGCTTCAGAATTTATATGTTTAAAAACTTTAAAAATTTAAGATTAAAAACAAATTTTTTTTTTAACATTTTAAGAATTTCAACAAGTTCAAAAAGTCATAAAACAGTCAGAAAGTTAAAGTGTAAGAAGTTATAACTTTAAACACTTTAAAAATTTAAGATTAAAAAACAAAATTAAAAAATTTTAAAAATTTCAAAAAGCTCAGAAAGTCATAAAACATTCAGAAAGTTAAAGAAAAAGAAGTAATAAGTTTAAAAACGTTTAACAAATTAACATTAAAGAATTTTGTTTGTACATTATAAAAATTTCAAAAATGTCAAAATGTTCAAAGTGTCATAAAACATTCAGAAAGTTAAAGAGAAAGAAGTAATAAGTTTAAAAACGTTAAACAATTTAAGATTAAAATTTTTTTTTAATGTAAAAACTTTCAAAATGTTCAACATGTCATAAAACATTCAGAAAGTTAAAGGTAAAGAAGCAATAAGTTTAAAAACTTTAAAAATTTAAGATTTAAAAAGAAAATTTTAAATTTAAAAAATTTCAAATTGTTCAGAAAGTAGTGTCCTTAGTATTGGCATTGTCCCAGACAGGAGAGTCTCTAGCACTGATTTTGCCTCTGTCAATATCACCTAATGGTACAGCAGAGACATCAAGGTAATGACTACGAGTGGTCAAAGATGGCGGCACATCCGATCACACGTGGGTAATGGCTACAACCAGACCACCTGCTCACTGGCTAAAACAGGTCAAAGATGGCGCTGCATCCGATCACAAGTGCTCACTGGCTAAAACAGTCAAATATGGCGCTGCTTCCGGTCGCATGTGTAATGGCTACAACTAAACCACGTGATCACTGGCTAAAGCCGGTCAAAAATGGCGTTGCATCCGTGTGTCATGTGTAAGGGTATATCCAAGACACGTGGCTAAGGGGGATACTACAGAAAAAGGGCGTCTTGTCGGGTGTCGAATCACGGGACTCAACTCGGGGTGATCAGAAGTAAACAGTAAAAATGTGTGTGTGTGATCACTATTTTCTATTGCAAACTGGCCTATGTGTGATTGCAACAATGAATTTAAATAGTAACACGTATTCAGAAGACCGGATTTCGTGACCGAGACGACCCTGAGGTGACCTGAAAACAATTCCACAAGCGACTATACCCCGTTGACAGGCCACGACCTTAGCAAGTGATTGTATCAATTTCAGACATGTCCAGACAATGTTCTATTGAGTCATGATTCTACGTCAGCAGATATCATGAATACAACGATCAGAATTCGCTGTATAGAAGTACCGTTCTCCGTGAGCAGGAACGAGAGCACCATGTGTCAAGTCGCTAATGGTAAACTGACTGTTGATAAATCTTTCACGTTTTCTTTGTGTTTCTCCAAGTAGACATACGGTTACTTAACAATACTAGTATAATACAGGGATATATGGTGCTTGACGCTTATAACTCAAGAGACAGGCCATTTCTTCATATATTATGGTAGGCTGGGACAACATGGATTATAGCTGGCATTGAAACTTTTGAACACAGCGATATGGTGGTACCGTAATAATATAGGCAGTAGCGTGTATTCGTAGGGGAAGGTGAAAGTGTCTTGCGGGGTCTACATATACCATTAGTGATAGTAATATATGCCTGTGTAACAGAGGATGCATAGGAGATACAGAGCTAATATTTATAAATTGTATTTCTATAACGCTGTTAAAGTACCTTATTCTTATCTGTTTTACAGATACCGCTGCCCACGAAAAACTAACTAGGGATCATGCTAAGAGAGGCACCATACAGCTATTTCATGGCATGTCTTAATGTCCCACCCAATCAAGAAGCCCAGAATCCATTCATTCGTTCTTGTGATTATGGTGATGGTGGTAGTTTTGTGAACCCAGTAAAGGTTCGTTTGTAGGATATATTACAACAGAACTTCACCAAAGAGGAAATAATCATATTAAGCCTCAACAGAATTGAGGAATACATCCTCGACTGTAATCGCCAATAGGATACTCCGGAACCAACCCTAACCAACGTCGACCGATCATCGTCACCAACAACCATAACCTTTAGTCAATCCACACTAATGGACGAGTATTATAACACCTACTTAAAAACAAGATGGTTGTAATATACTTACAGTCATGTCTTCAGTAGCTTACCAGCCCTCAATACGAAGAAAACTGCGGTGGATGTGAGGAGACTGTATAAGTATATAATGGTTATTCTGGTTTCACAGACTAGATCACAGTGACTACAACGCAAGTAACACTGTGCCCTCTATGCTATCTATTTTATCATGTTGAGAGATTAGGTGGCGAGTATGACCCGCATCACCAAGCCAGCTCAAACATACAACGAGTCACCTAGCGGGTAATAGGTCGCTTAGTCACGCCATACGGACGGCCGGATCAGCATAATCTGAGCCGTATGACCAAAGAAACTGGCTAAAACTGGTTTTACACGTGGCTCAAAAACTAGTATATAAACCCGAGGCTGGTAACAGTCGTGCATTGTGATCCGAAGATGACTACAGACCTCAAGACTGTGCCTGCTAACTGGGTCTACAAGACTCATAGTGGTGAGACTGTTAGACCAGAGGGAGCTTGTGATAAGGCCGTGTTTGTCTCATCCTACAGAAGAACGAGCACGTTACACATCCGCCGATTCTCTGGTGAGTCCAACAAGGTTTCCTACTAAGATGGAAACTTACTCGCCAAGAATATGAAAAGATGATAGCTATGCAGCGCGAGATCCTAGCTGACTTTGACACTCTTAATCGAGTTAACCAAGTCAGTACCGAAGTCAAACAAGGCACTAACAGAGGCAAGCAAGTCAGTAACCACAACATTCAAGTCAGTGTTCATGTCGTACAGGGAACTAACCGAAGCAATCAAGTCCAAAGCATGCAAGGCACCGCTCAAGTCAAACAGGTTACTAAACGAAGCCACAAAGTAGACGCATACTATACTGCCGATTTTCAACCTAGCTACAGTCAGATGTGTGATGACCCCAGCAACCAGGTGTGTGATCAGCACAATAGCCAGATGTATGATGTGCCCGACACCAAGGTGTTTTATGTGTCCCACACTCAGATGTGTGATGCACCCTTTGCCTACAATACTCAGGTGTCAGTCCAATAAGCAGGAGACCAGTCATATAACTACACGCCAAGTGGCAGATACATACGAGGCTACCAGCCAGATGAACAAATCTACTCAGACAACGATGTGAAGAAACACAGAAACAACATACAATGTGTATATCTCGGTATGTGAAAATAAAATGACATTATGCTTTTTTATTCTTGTAAAATGTACTGAAATACTGTTTTTAAAAAAAAACAGGTATATATTATAACTACGTCTGGTTGTTGATTTTTTTCCCCCAGTGTTTACGGTATATATAGTTGTCATGTGATTAGAGAATGATATATATTGACGAGAAATTCAAGAAATATTTAAACAAAACTAAGGAAAAGTAGGAATACGTGTTAACCAAATGTGAAAATTTTTGACCAATTTCAACCAAACTTATAAATATCTCAACCAAACTTATGAAAAGTAGGAAAAATTTGTTAACCAAATGTGTAAAATTCTGACCACATTTCAACCAAACTTTTAAAAAGTAGAAAACTGTGTTAACCAAAGCGAAAAATTATGCCAAATTTCAAACAAACTTATAAAATGTAGGAAACTTTGTGAACCAAAGCGAGAAATGTTCCCCAAATGTCAACCAAACTAATAAATAGTAGGAACATTTGTTAACCAAATGTAAAAAGTTTGGCCAAATTTCAATTAAACTTATAAATATCTCAACCAAACTTATGAAAAATAGGAAAATTTGTTAACCAAAGGGGAAAATCTTGGTTAAGTAAGAAAATATGTTAGCCAAATGGGAAAAATATCGGCCAAAGGGAGAAATATTTCAACTAAACTTATAAAAAGTAGGAAAATTTGTCAGCCAAATGGGAAAAGGGTCGACCAAACACAGAAATATCTCAACCAATCTTATAAAAAGAGGGTAAAATATTGACCAAGTAACGAAATAGCCCGTCAAATCTTATAAAAAGTAGGAACAATTGTTAACAAAATAGGAAAAACATTGACCAAGTAACGAAATACAGCGTCCAAACTTATGAAAAGTAGGAACGTTTGTCAACAAATGTGAAAAATGTTGGCCGAATTTCAAACAAACTTATAAATATTGCTACCAAACTTATGAAAAGTAGGAAACTTTGTTAACCAAATGTGAAAAATGTTGGTCAAGTAAAGAAGTATTTCAGCCAAACTTATGAAAAGTAGGAAACTTTGTTAACTAAATGTGAAAAATGTTGGCAAAATTTCATCCAAACTTATAAATATCTCAACCAAATTTATAAAAAGTAGGATAATTTGTTAACCAAATGTGAAAAATTTGGCCAAATTTCAACCAAACTTATAAAACGTAGGAAAATTTGTTAACCAAAGGTGAAAAAATATTGGCCACGTAAACAATTTACGCATCTAAACTTATGAAACATAGGAAAATTTGTTGACCAAATGAGAAAAATATCTCATGTTGTCATTTCACATTCGCAATAGCGTCAAGTCTCCAACCAACCATCAGTGTCTGTTATGAAGTCGACCATTTCTTAAAACCACGTCGGCCTTATTGACCCCTTGAATAAAATCTACCTCAGCTTCTAACCGACTTTCAACGTTTCATACCACTTAACACTAACATTCTCTTTGATCACATCACAACCGATTTTCTGCTGACTGGGCAAGTTCCAATCTACTAGAGATAATTGTCTGTCCACTATGCAAACACCAGCTGTATTTCAGAAAATTTAAAGTATCTTATGTTGTAAGTCACTATCGTTGAATGAAAAACTAAAATTTCAACAATAATATTGTACAAAAATTAACGATTAAATTGCTACATGAAACATTCAATTTGGAAACAATAATATTTAAATATCAAATCCCGGAACAACCAAAGAAATCAATTTGATTATTGCTCACTGGACTTTAGGCGGCCTGGTGTGCAATGCCAGTGAGAAGACCTGATCATTCGGGACCACATCGATTGATGGATGTCAGTCGCGGCGATCGGGCAAATCGTGAGCTACAGCCTACCATGAGTGACGTCGTAATGTTCTGTTGTGATAATTTGGTCGCGTCCAGTGTGTACCTCGTGGTTTGGTGGTTACACACCCGCTTCACACGCCAGTGATCCGGGGTATGTTTCCAGGTCCAGTCAAGGATTTGCATTACTGACGAGCTCAAATGAGAATGAACTCAGTCTAGCGCTTGCTCATTGACGTGGATGGGCCTTAGGTTCATACCAGAATAAGATCAGCGTTGCCAGGAGTGGGTTGTGCTCAATATATAAATATAAATGTGACAAGAAAAATGGGAAACATTCGTGTGCAAACTCGCATTTGGTTTGGTTGGACCTTGCCCTTGGAGCAATACTCCCCGTGAAACTGACAAGCATATGCCAGGCGATAGTCAAGGATCTCTTTGTTGACCACATCCATGACCCTGGGCATGGACTTGGCAATCTTGCCCAACAACTTGGAGCCCTTCACAATCAGCTGCACATTGTTAGCTTTCTGACAGCGATCAATGACGTCCTTCAAGAGTTCAAAGGATGTACATTTTTCTCCTAAAGCAATTTCGGTCATTCTGAGAATCTCCGCCCTAGAATATTTGCTGGAAATTCTACAAGATCTCCGGTTTTCACTCTCGGAAAATGTCGGTGGTTGCAGCCAGGAGCCGTAAGCCGACTTCTCATTTTATTCTTAATGTTATAAAATTTCCATCCACACTCATAGTTCTTACATTCCAAGTTCCCACTTTCAATGGTGATACTCTTTTGCACTCAGTCGCCTGATGACGGTCTGGAGTCCCATGGTGCACATTACTACCCCTACCGGGCGAGACTGCTCCTATGGAGCACCCATTTACGCCGTTTCTCTGATTTTCTATAAGATTGCAATACATGATATTCTTGACATCTGTAAGGAAGGTAGTTTGCCATTCCATTCCTTCTTAGCAGTGGCCAAACTGGTCGATGACTGTAGTCATTGTCTCACCCCTCCCCCCCCCCCAAAAAAAAATATCCTCTGCTTATCGTCGTGAAGTTGGAGGCCATTACCTACAATTATCGGTTGGCTACTCTTCAGCTTCATATCCACCACCTGCACTCATGGCTTCACGTAACCCTGATCGGGGGGTAGGGGCGCTAAACGGGTACTACACCTTGCCCAGGGAAGTACCGTAGGCTAACGGAGGGAAGGAGACACCCTATCTTTCTTCTCATAGGGGATACCCCTACCCCGCCACCCAATTTTCAGTACTTGCCAAACAAACTTGTGTTCTCAATGTGGCAGCAAATTGTCCAGACAGGCAAACATAAGTAAACATACACATATTGCTTACTGAACAAATAACAAGGATGCATGTAAAACATGTTCTGTCAATAGACTCCATGGTTCAAATAAATGTACTACTGCTGTAGGTTGTGGTTAAACAAGTGCAATATTGATAAAATGGCAGATAAAGAGTCCCTATAAGAAATGTCAACAAGAAGATATTAATTTTACCTCATTGATATATTGATATGAGTCAGTTCATGAAAGAAATAAAACACATTCAAACTTACCTAAGAACGGGCAGCTTGTGGTGATGTTTTGGGTGGAAACAGAACTGACAGAAAGAAAACCAAATGTGTTATTTCTATAAGTGTACATCTCTTCAGATAGAGTGGATGTTATTTCATGGACAGTGCAATGTTGGACAGGTTCATAACTGCGACACGATTTTTTACTGCAGCCTGTGATAAATGATCAAATCTATTCTATTGTGCCTTGGTGCATTCAGTTCTCAATTAATGTATTTGAATCACAAGCGGTCAAATAAATGCACACGTTGGAAGAGTAATCATAAAATAACTATAATTATACACAACTACAGTCAAACTGTGAGGAAATTAATAAATTAGTTGTACTTTTCAACAAAATCTGGCCACAAAACTAACCAGTCAGATGCAACTAGATTAAAAACAGTTTATGAGTTCTTGTTGTTAGAAACAGATGAAATATGGTTCCTAACTTTATTGTGAATTTAACAGTGATAGTCGTGTATTATAACACAATAGTTGGATGCGATGCTTTCAGATTTACGTCGTTCACAAAGGATATCATTTGTGATACACAAAGCAGACTGGTCCACAAATGCATGGTGAAGAAAGCAGGGGTATACAGAACACAGACGGACTGTGCCTATGAGTGTCTCCTAGACGACGAGTGCGTTGGTGTGAGTACTGACACTGGGGTCTGCTTGTTTTCATCATTTTACATGTGCTGGGGATTTTTACTGTGGTGTCGGTATTGATATGTTTGTGTACTTGAAGGAACCCACAGCAGAATCTGGTACAACGAGCAAACTAACATCACAAACAACAACGATGTCAACAACAGCACAACCCGTGACAACAGTGCTAACAACCAGAAATGAAGCACCAGCCACAACAGCTGAAACAACTCTCCCACCAACTACAACAACTCGCCTAACAACCACGACTCCTGTACCAACCACTACAACAACTCGCCCAACAAACACAACCACTACAACAACTCCTCCACCAACCACTACAACAACTCATGCACCTACCACTACAACAACGCTTGCACCAACCACTACAACAACACCCCCACCAACCACAACAACAACTCGTCCAACAACCACAACAACCACCAACAACCACAACCACTACAACACCGAACAACCACAACCACTACAACAACTCGCCCAACAACCACAACACGAACTCGCCCAACAACCACTACAACAACTCGCCCAACAACCACAAGGGACCCTAAACCTAAAACGTGTAAAAACAATGGCAACTGGAGCAGTACAGAATGGAGATGCAAGTGCGGTAATGGATGGGTTGGAGACACCTGCGAGACACGCGCCAGAGGCTGCCAGGACATAGCTGACTATGGATACTCCAGAGATTGGCCTCCTCACTGGATAGACATTGCTGTTGATGGCATTTCCTTCCCCTGTCAGAGTCAGATGCCTAACTAAGAGACACATCCTTCACCTTGTATATGATGATCAACCAGGGAAAAATGAGTCACAATAAATCCCGGTCAAACTACGAGGATGGTTATACTTTAGACAACTACAAATACCATTACTGGATGGGACTCAAGACCATGAAAAAGTTAAATGACCTCGGCCACACAACCGTAGTTCTAGAAACCAGTTTTATTTATCCCTATGGTACAGGTAATGACAATATTCTATCAGTACCGCTACGAGGATTTTCACTTCGACACGGCCGATAATGGCTATAAGATTTAACTTTTCCCAAGCAATATCAATCAAATTTGGAACCTACAGTAATAATGTCCAGCACAGCAGCTGCCTCGACAGTCTGAAAGGAGCCAAGTTCTCAACCCCGGACAGAGATATTGATACCGACACAAATAGAAACTGTGCTGCGGAAGCCGGTGTGGGCTGGTGGTTTTGGGGCTGTGACATGGTGTGCAATCCACTGGGCTTGTCCTATCAGTATTTTCCAAGTTATATAGATACCATTCGACATATAAAGATGGCTGGGTTAGACTACAGAAGTGGAGAGTATGCAAATGGAGTTTCAGCTACCATGTACTTTCTAGTTAATTTGACGTAATGTCAACCATTCATTGTAATTCATCAGATGTGGACTCATTTCCTCGTGTTTGGTCTAATTAGTTAATTCTTTTAAAACATCTAGATAATGTGACTGAGCAGGTTAAAACCCTCAAATAATAATCTACAAAATGAGGTTAACAGTTAGTTGCATATACTTTACAGTCAAAACCAGCATTTTTTTGGGCAGTCTATGATTTTTTGTGGCAAGTTTATGTTACAGTAATTTGTATTTACTTCATCAACGACTGACACTCATACGATTTTATGAAAACCAACGCAAGGTCATCTACTACCAAATCGTCTGCAGCTGTGTTTCGAACGCGGTATGCGGAACTGCGTCCTTAACCTCTTTGTTACAGAGCCGGTACAAAATGAGATAGCTTCAAAATTCCAGGAATAGTTTAATCCTATCCGAATGATTCATTTTGTCTTGAAAGTTGTAATTTTGTGTGATGGCATGAGCCTCGGAGAAACTACATTGCTTGTGTGACCTTCTCTTGTCATTTTCTCTTAAACTGAAATTACATAAGTTTCTCATGCACATATCATCATCAGAGCTGAAAATGTTCTTGAAGTGGAAAACATACACATATCAAATTGTATTGTTCTTGGGAAGTCACCCCAATATACTAACCCTGCTTTACAAATAACATGATGACACTGCAACAAGGACGTTTTTTTGAGTGGCATAAATGTTTTCAGTAAAAAAAAAAAATATTGAGAACAAACTGGACTCTACTACATGCAGTGTGCTGGGATAGAAATCTCTAGTGATGAGGTTGCAAGCCACAATGTGACAGTTCTGAAGCAGTTCTAAATTTTCTCCTGATCTGACACCAAGCGACTGTTTTTCTTCTTCTTTCCTGGCCTCACATTGACACTGAAACACCAACAACTCAAAGCTGATAGGGTAACAACTCAAGATGTACAAAGGCAACAACTCAAGATGTAGAAGGGAAACAACTCAATCTTTAGAAGGGCAGCAACTTAAAGTTAGTTAATTAGTTAGTCGACAGATCATCCTCATTACACATCGAACCATTCAGTCCATAAGTGCTCGGATCCCCTCCTCAGCAAATCCTGCAGCGTGTAGCAGCTAACGACACCAGTTCTGTGTTGGTTTATCAATCTTCTTTGGCTTCCTGTGTGGTGTTTTTGTTTGGCCACCCCTCTTTTAATTTGCTTTTCTCGCAGTCTGGCCATGGTTGTAGATTCACAGTCATCACTTGGTTCTTGCAAAAGTCTTACTTCTCGTAGAGCAGGGATGGGCAAACTACGGCCCGCGGGCCGCATGCGGCCCGCCAACTGATTTTATGCAGCCCGCGAGGGCATTAGGAATAAAAATGGTTACTTCGTTTTTAGGTTATTTTGTTGAATTTAAAAAAATTTCATGTACCGCAATGATTGTATTAACATTTTTGATAACATTTCTGTCTAATTATCTATTTTTGTAAACAGTCGACCTTCGTAATGTAATGCTTCTTCTTCTTCCGTTAACTTAAATATGTCTATAACTGCAATGTTGCCACTTGTATGAATTTAACTGTACTGTTTAATTCACTCAGCAGTCCATAGAGTTTATCTTCCACTGTCGTCTCTCTAGGCAAGAAGGTTTTCCTAGACATGTTGTAATTTGAGTAGTCTTTGAGTATGTGCTCTCCTGTCTACCACGATAATCCACACGTGCACATGGCTGATTCATCAATCTTGAATCTTGTATACATGTGGTTGCGTAATCTATTGTGTCCTGTTCTGAGGCGCAGAATAATGACTTGTTCTGGTCTGTCCATAACGTAGTAGTGGTCGTGAGCGGGTTTTGGTGGCCTTCTGACTGATTTGATCATTCCTTTCTTTTGGTGGTATGTAACGGGCACATCAGGCTGTTCTTCTTTGGCTCCTTCCTTAGCCAATCGATCAGCTCTGTCGTTTCCGTGTACTCCACAGTGGGATGGTATCTACTGAATGGTGACCTTATGCTGGCTGCTAAGTTCAGAAAGTAGTGTCTTTAGTACTGGCAATTTTAAAGACATCATTTCATTTTCGTTGAGGTGCGTTTCTTGCGAGCAACATACGCTTAATTTTTCATGGTCCAAGATGTTTTCTAGTTCTATTGTTTTGTTGCTGAATCTCTAAGCATTACAGTGCATTAGTTTTAGTCTTCGTTTGGTATGGCCAGACACTCTATTCTCAGGTCCCCTGGCTCCACAGGACATCTGAGAAGCTGTGGTTGGACCCTTTCGAGGCATATGGCCCGGCACTGCACCTGCCTGGGGGTCTAAAGCAGGGCGAGCACCGTAACATTTAGCAGTAGTCGACATATTTCATTACGCGTGATTGGTGGCATCCTAATTTCTGTGCTGCGCCTCCTGGCTGGTTGACTCCGTATTCAGCACCTTTCCTTTGCTAGAGCAGACTGTGGTCTTACTCGAGTTTAGGTGTGTAGGCACGCACACACATTTCTGCGCATGTATGTACGTGCATACACATCTAGAGCGTTCTGGATATTTCTCGGCGCCAGTGACTCGCCGTCGCCCCTTCTCCTGTAAGTTAAAACCGTTCCGCCACGAGAAGGCCAGGAGTTGGACTTTTGCTGCATAGGTGATAAATGCGCGAGCCATTAGGGTATTTATGCAAGGTTGGGCGCTCACCCCAACCCGGCCCCTCGCTACATACAGCAACAGTTGGAACCATGTAATGCTAAAATGCGAATTTATCGATTTTTATATAGAGAAATATTTATCGACATGTAAAAATTTAAATATTGAGCACAACCCACTACTGGCAACGCCGATCGCATTCTGATATAAACCTAAAGCCTATCCACGTCAATATGGAAGAACTATACTCGAGTTTCGCCCTCATTTGAGCTCGTCAGTAGTGCATATCCCTTACTGGATACGGAAACAGTCCCGGATCACGCGTGTGAAGCGGGTGTGTAGCCACACGGCACACACTGGACACACCAAATTATCACAACAGAATATCACAACGCTACCCATCGTAGGCTATGCTCAAGATTGTCCAAACGCCGCGACCGACGTCCGTCAATCGATGGGACCCGAACGATCAGGACTTCTCACTGGCAAGGAACACCAGGCCTCCTAAATCCAGTGAGCAATAATCAATTGATTATGTGGTTGTTTCGGGATTTGAAATTTAAATATTGAGCACAACCCACTACTGGCAACGCCGATCGCATTCTGATATGAACCTAAGGCATATCCACGTCAATTTGGAAGCACTATAACCACATAATCAATTGATTATTGCTCACTGGATTTAGGAGGCCTGGTGTTCCTTGCCAGTGAGAAGTCCTGATCGTTCGGGTCCCATCGATTGACGGACGTCGGTCGCGGCGATTGGGCAATCTTGAGCATAGCCTACGATGGGTAGCGTTGTGATATTCTGTTGTGATAATTTGGTGTGTCCAGTGTGTGCCGCGTGGTTACACACCCGCTTCACACGCGTGATCCGGGACTGTTTCCGGATCCGGTCAGGGATATGCACTACTGACGAGCTCAAATGAGGGCGAAACTCGAGTATAGTGCTTCCATATTGACGTGGATAGGCCTTAGGTTCATATCAGAATGCGATCGGCGTTGCCAGTAGTGGGTTGTGCTCAATATTTAAATTTCAAATCCCGAAACAACCACATAATCAATTGATTATTGCTCACTGGATTTAGGAGGCCTGGTGTTCCTTGCCAGTGAGAAGTCCTGATCGTTCGGGTCCCATCGATTGACGGACGTCGGTCGCGGCGATTGGGCAATCTTGAGCATAGCCTACGATGGGTAGCGTTGTGATATTCTGTTGTGATAATTTGGTGTGTCCAGTGTGTGCCGCGTGGTTACACACCCGCTTCACACGCGTGATCCGGGACTGTTTCCGGATCCGGTCAGGGATATGCACTACTGACGAGCTCAAATGAGGGCGAAACTCGAGTATAGTGCTTCCATATTGACGTGGATAGGCCTTAGGTTCATATCCAGAATGCGATCGGCGTTGCCAGTAGTGGGTTGTGCTCAATATTTAAATTTCAAATCCCGAAACAACCACATAATCAATTGATTATTGCTCACTGGATTTAGGAGGCCTGGTGTTCCTTGCCAGTGAGAAGTCCTGATCGTTCGGGTCCCATCGATTGACGGACGTCGGTCGCGGCGATTGGGCAATCTTGAGCATAGCCTACGATGGGTAGCGTTGTGATATTCTGTTGTGATAATTTGGTGTGTCCAGTGTGTGCCGCGTGGTTACACACCCGCTTCACACGCGTGATCCGGGACTGTTTCCGGATCCGGTCAGGGATATGCACTACTGACGAGCTCAAATGAGGGCGAAACTCGAGTATAGTGCTTCCATATTGACGTGGATAGGCCTTAGGTTCATATCAGAATGCGATCGGCGTTGCCAGTAGTGGGTTGTGCTCAATATTTAAATTTCTAATCCCGAAACAACCACATAATCAATTGATTATTGCTCACTGGATTTAGGAGGCCTGGTGTTCCTTGCCAGTGAGAAGTCCTGATCGTTCGGGTCCCATCGATTGACGGACGTCGGTCGCGGCGATTGGGCAATCTTGAGCATAGCCTACGATGGGTAGCGTTGTGATATTCTGTTGTGATAATTTGGTGTGTCCAGTGTGTGCCGCGTGGTTACACACCCGCTTCACACGCGTGATCCGGGACTGTTTCCGGATCCGGTCAGGGATATGCACTACTGACGAGCTCAAATGAGGGCGAAACTCGAGTATATTGCTTCCATATTGACGTGGATAGGCCTTAGGTTCTATCAAAGTGGGTCCGAGGGGTCCAAATTTAAAACTTCCGAAAACCCAATCTTGATATCATGGTTTGGATTTCCTTGATGGAGTCCGTTTTCGGGTCCTAACGCTCGCGGATGGGCATCTTGACGGCGATGGTACTATGAGATCGGGGGGTCAATGGGTTTGCTTTTTGGTGAACCATTAAATTGAATGGGCGGTTTGGAGGTGGTGTTCATACAAAATAAAAGAAAACCATCATTGTTCATTGCACTGGATTGGGGCCTTGGTGTTTCATAGCCAGTGGGTCCGACGTTGGGTCTCGATTGAAATTTCGTCCGGGAAATGCCAATTTAAACCTTCCACTGGTAGCGAGGCTGTTGTCATCCGGTGGTCCAGTGTGCGGGGGCCACGTTACCGTGATCGCGGCTTTTGCGTCTGGCAGGTTCATTGGGAAGCGAATGGGTGAAATGGGTTGTTCCATATTGACGGGTTAAACCGTTCACACATAATCGGTGTTTGCAGTGGGGGGTTCATTGACAGTTCAAGCCGAAACCAGTATCATTGATTCTCATGGTGATAGGCCTTGGTTCCTATCATGGTCGCGTTCGTTGTGATAATTTGTTGTCATCCGGGAACACAGCATACACGATGTGCGTGGATATTTGGGGATTGGTGTTCCTTTGACGAGTTAACGCGTCCAGGTGAGGGGTGTCCGGATCGGTCTGGATCATACCTAGAGGTCGTTGAGGGGTTGATAATATGTTAATTTGGGTGAAGGCCTTACATTCAAGCGTGGACTTTGGAGTTTGGGTTCCTCAGTGAAATCTAATCGAACCCAATCGAATTGAGTTCTCGATTTGAGGGATGCCTTGGCATAGAATGCGGTCGTTGGGTCCTATTGGTGGCGTCGTCCGGTTACCCAACCCATACCAGATGGTACGTTGGTTTTTGGGTTGTTTCTTGGTAGTTGGCGTGGTTCCCACCATTGACCGTGGTCGGCGTTGGATCTTCAGATATGCCTACGAGGCTATGAGTTCGTATGATAATTGTTATTCCCGTGGCCGCGTGGTTACACACCCGCTTCACACGCGTGATCCGGGACTGTTTCCGGATCCGGTCAGGGATATGCACTACTGACGAGCTCAAATGAGGGCGAAACTCGAGTATAGTGCTTCCATATTGACGTGGATAGGCCTTAGGTTCATATCAGAATGCGATCGGCGTTGCCAGTAGTGGGTTGTGCTCAATATTTAAATTTCAAATCCCGAAACAACCACATAATCAATTGATTATTGCTCACTGGATTTAGGAGGCCTGGTGTTCGTTGCCAGTGAGAAGTCCTGATCGTTCGGGTCCCATCGATTGACGGACGTCGGTCGCGGCGATTGGGCAATCTTGAGCATAGCCTACGATGGGTAGCGTTGTGATATTCTGTTGTGATAATTTGGTGTGTCCAGTGTGTGCCGCGTGGTTACACACCCGCTTCACACGCGTGATCCTGGGACTGTTTCCGGATCCGGTCTAGGGATATGCACTACTGACGAGCTCAAATGAGGGCGAAACTCGAGTATAGTGCTTCCATATTGACGTGGATAGGCCTTAGGTTCATATCAGAATGCGGTCGGCGTTGCCAGTAGTGGGTTGTGCTCAATATTTAAATTCCTAATCCCGAAACAACCACATAATCAATTGATTATTGCTCACTGGATTTAGGAGGCCTGGTGTTCCTTGCCAGTGAGAAGTCCTGATCGTTCGGGTCCCATCGATTGACGGACGTCGGTCGCGGCGATTGGGCAATCTTGAGCATAGCCTACGATGGGTAGCGTTGTGATATTCTGTTGTGATAATTTGGTGTGTCCAGTGTGTGCCGCGTGGTTACACACCCGCTTCACACGCGTGATCCGGGACTGTTTCCGGATCCGGTCAGGGATATGCACTACTGACGAGCTCAAATGAGGGCGAAACTCGAGTATAGTGCTTCCATAGTGACGTGGATAGGCCTTAGGTTCATATCAGAATGCGATCGGCGTTGCCAGTAGTGGGTTGTGCTCAATATTTAAATTTCAAATCCCGAAACAACCACATAATCAATGTAAAAATTTAATAAGGATGATTTTATGAAAAACAGATATTTCTCCGGTGAATAAAATGATTTATTTTGCAAGAACATATTAAATTTAAATGTGTCCTGTTATAAATTATTTCCACATTTACAATGTTCAAATTAATTTATTTGTTGACCTACAAGCACTTGGAATCAACGACTGGCAAGAGAAGGCCCACCAGAGAGACGAATGGAGACGGATTGTATCTGCAGCAAAGAACCTCAATGGCTCGGAACGCTGAAGAAAAAGAAGTAGTCTTGAAATATTTCTAAAATTTATTCTAAGCTTACTACTTGTTTTCCGAATATTTTACTTTCACACACAGAAGAAGGTTTTGTTTCATTTCCGTTTTAAAGTTTTGTACAATTCTAACTGTTCGAATTTTATTAAAGCAATGAGTGTCAATAACAAACGTGAGATTGAAGATGAATGGCGTGTGTTTAATGATGAGTGGACAACTAAGTACTGTTTTATAAAAGTTGGTAGCAAATTAGTTTGCTTGTTGTGTCGTGAGTCAGTGGCTGTCTTCAAGGAGTACAATTTAAAAAGACATTATCAAACAAAACATTCAGATTTCGGATACAATTTAACAACCGAAGTGAGGGAAAGGAAATGCCTTCAGTTGGTGAAAAATTTGGAGAAACAGCAAGCTGTTTTCACTAAACAGTCTTCAATTCAAGATGCTGCAACTGAAGCTGTAACACAGAAATGTAAAACAGAACAAGCCATTTTCTGATGGCGAGTTCATCAAGGTATGTTTGCTAGATGCAGCAAACATTATGTGTCCAGAACAAAAACACAGATTTACGACATTACTTTATCAAGGAGAACTGTGGTCAGACGTGTTGACATGATATGTGACAATTTGGTGCATAAACTTCAAGATGCAAGTAAACAATTTTTGTGGTACTCTCTAGCATTGGATGAGAGTACCGATGTACATGATACTGCCCAATTATTGATATTTATACGTGGAATAAACACTTCTTTCAAACTCACTGAAGAGTTACTGAGTGTTGAGTCAATCAAAGACACAACCACAGGCCATGATATATTCAATGCTGTTACTAACTGTATTGAAAGAACTGGGTTGGTTTGGAACAAGATGGCAAGTGTTACAACTGAAAGAGCTCGTGCTTTGACTGGAAAAAATGTAGGAATGGTAAAGTTGATAAGTGATAAGCTTAAAGCAGAATATCTAAACCAGACATTATTACCACTTAACTGTGTGATTCATCAAGAAAGTCTGTGAAAAATTGTTTTGAATATCAAGCATGTTATTGACCCAGTTGTCAGTGTTATCATCCGCATCAGATCAAGAGGACTTAATCACAGACAGTTCAAGGAATTACTTGACGATTTGGAAACTGAACATTCCGATGTCCTGTACCACACCAGTGATCGATGGCTGAGTCTGGGCAAGGTGTTGAGGCAAGTGCGGGAACTCAGAGAAGAAATAGTGATGTTCCTAGAGATGAAGGGCATTGAATGTGACTTTAATACTAACATTGTCAATAAATAGTGGAAGTTAGACTTTATGTTTGCCATTGAAATTATGGAAAAGTTAAATGAACTGAATGTCAAACTTCAGGGCATGGTGTGTTTGCACATGAATTGTATGTACATGCAAAATAATTTCAGGCAAAACTCTCACTGTTCTCCAGACAAGCAAGCGAAAAAAGATTTTGTCACTTCCCTTTACTGAAATAAGAAACCATTTCTGATGAAATGACTGAAAAGTACAAAGCTCAATTAGATGTATTGATTGAAGAATTCGGATGGAGATTACAAGATTTCAAGAACTTAGAGCCACAGTTAAATATTCTCAGTTCCCCTTTTAGTGCAGAAGCTGATACAGAACAGAGGGCATACAGTTGGAGCTGCTTGACTTAGAAGCAGATCATGACCTGAAAGAGAAATTCAAGACAGATGGTTTGCTGGATTTCTATGGATCTTTATCACAAGAATCATTTCCCAACTTGAAAAACTTTGCAGCTAAACTTTTATCATTATTCGGATCAACATACATTTGCATCTTTGCAACATTAAGACGCATCTTTGGACCCATTAGGGATACACAAAGTCGAGAGTGGAAAAGAAGAAGTAACAAAGACATTTATGATCTGTTTAAGTCCCCGCTAATCACTGGTATCATGAAGGCTAATAGACTACAATGGCTGGGGCATATAGAAAGAATGGAAGATAATATGGAAACAAAACTCGCTTACACTCAGGAAATAAATGACCGTAGACCCCGAGGTAGACCAAGAAGACGGTGGAGAGATAATATATATACAGACCTACAAGCACTTGGAATCAACGACTGGCAAGAGAAGGTCAACCAGAGAGACGAATGGAGACGGATTGTATCTGCAGCAAAGAACCTCAATGGCATCGGAACGCTGAAGAAGAAGAAGAAGAAGAAGAAGAAGAAGAAGAAGAAGAAGAAGAAGAAGAAGAAGAAGAAGAAGAAGAAGAAGAAGAAGAAGAAGAAGAACATACATTTGCGAACAAGCATTCTCTTGCTTACAGATCAACAAATCTAAGAATAGGTCTTTATTGTCGGTCTGCAACATGCATGTTGTCATGCGGATTTCAAGAATATTGTCAAAAAGTACAAGCAGTTACATACATCTCATTAGAAATCAACAATTATAGTGACAATGTAGTCGGTTTCTGTTTAAATTAAAGCCATTGATACATAATAAAGAATATTTGTTATAATAGCAAGTTGTAAAATCTTGTTAACAAATTAGTAAAAGTTTTTATCCATATTGTCAAATACAATGTATAAGTGCATAAGTAAAATAAAATTGCAATAATTAGTTATTTATACTGCTTAATAACCTATAAATAATTAATAATTACTTATTGTAAAAGGTTGCTGTAAACAAAATTGACATTATATATATATATATATTCAAAACAATGTTTTCCCGTGATGAATTTGAATAACGAAGACACAAACAATAGATTGCACGATTTATTGCCTGGCATATTTCGCTGCATCTCGTCAGGTACATACTGCAGAAATCACACAACTTACGTGAATTAATTAGATAAATCCTTCAAACTGAAATATACACATGTTCGCACAGTAATGTCGATTGTCTACCACGGTAATTTTAAACTGACTAACATGTCTTTCTGCTTACACAAGGACGGCTTACGAAGGTTGATTAGAATAGCTTCAGCAAACTTTAACAATCGACTACTTTGTGTGTTGAACAACACACGGAAGGCACTGTCTCTTTCAACCACGTGCCCACTCTCGAACACGTGTCTCCCGACCGATGAAGCCAGACTTTTCCGGTGTGTCGGCCTGCCTAGGCTACCATCTTCTGTGTGTAGTATCTTGTCCAACCAATTCGGGAATTCACGTAAGTTGTGTGATTTCTGCAGTATGTACCTGACGAGATGCAGCGAAATATGCCAGGCAATAAATCGTGCAATCTATTGTTTGTGTCTTCTTTATTCAATATATATATATATATATATATATATATATATATAATATATATATATATATATATATATATATATATATATACACACACACACTAGCTGACCCGGCCCGGCTTCGCCCAGCCCTGGAGGGGATCTATCTATCTATCAGTCTGTCTGTCTGCTTGTTTGTCTGTCTGGCTGACCCGGCCCGGCTTCACCCAGTCCCTGGTGGGGAGCATCTCATTTAATTCATATAAGTAGTCATATAAGCTCTCCCGTTCCCGACTATCTGTCTGTCTGTCTATCTGTCTGTCTGACCGGGCCCGGCTTCACCCAGTCCCTGGTGGGGAGCATCTAATTTAATTCATATACGTAGTCATATAAGCTCTCCCGTTCCCGACTGTCTGTCTGTCTATCTGTCTGTCTGACCCGGCCCGGCTTCACCCAGTCCCTGGTGGGGAGCATGTCATCTATTCATATAAGTAGTCAAATAAGCTTCCGCTCCCTACTATCTGTCTATCTATCTGTTTTTTTTTTTTTTTTTTTTTTAAATTTCATGCAAAGCAATGTGTATTTACAAGTTGTAGTGTGTGTTTCTTTTGTATGTGTATATTACAGAGCGTTGCCGTTTGTTAGTCCATTGCCATTGCCATTTTTCCAAAAAAAAATTCCAAATTCGGCCTCGTCTAACCTGCTTCATCGCTGTGGTTATTGTTGAGAGCCGTAGTTGTGTGGATTGTTAGTCCTAATTCCTGCTAGTTTTATTGATTCCGCTTTGTTCGTCGGATAGATTTGTTTTGTGCTGGTCCTGGTTAAGACCGGTCCTTGGTTGGGCCTATTGGCCTGCATTCTCCTCGTTTTTTGGCTTCTTTTCTCTGTTAGCACTGCTAACTGTTTGTAGTTTCTTGTGTTATTCTCCTCGGGGCTAGTCCCGGTCATGTCCAGTCCTCACAAGGACTTGATGTAGGCAAGGGCAGAGCATTTAATTGCAAGTCTCAAGTTGTTCCCCCCGGTCAGTGTTACAAACTCCTTTACGCTTGTGAGTTTTGGCGGTTTTCTTCATCGCGTGTGGGTGTGGCGTGGCAACAAGATGACCAGGTCTCCCTGTCTTCCTAGTTCAGGTGCTCTACCGGAAGAGCCAACTCACCTTCCTGCCATTCAACCCGCCAGGTTTTTTTTTTTTTTTTTTTAAATAACATATATAAACATGAACAAATACAAACAAACATACATATACATATATACAGTGTAGGGAGGTTATACGGTCTTCCCTGTTCTGCATAGGAACTGTCTGACCAGTCGCTGTGTTACCGGGTTGCTGTTTATGTGTAGGCACTCCGTCATTGTCATTGGGTTCCCAATTTTGACGAAGTGATCTCTCAGGTCCCTTCGCTCTCTATTGTACTTGTCGCATACTAATAAGTAGTGTTCGATGGTGTTGTTTTCTCGGCAGACTCTGCAGTTTGGGTTCTCTCTTGTGTCTTTCCAATTGCCTAATCTGATTCTCCACAGTTGTCTGTTTGCCGGTGCTTTCATGTTGGTCTTGGACTTGTGGCTTGATCTTGGTTCACCCAATACTTGGAAGGCATGACGGCCTTTATCGCTGTCTCGCCACCGTTGCCTCCATTCCTTGAGAATGTAGTTTTTGACTATATTCTTCCCTTCTACTTTACCTAGGCTTGTGCAGATTTGTTTAGTGCTGGTTAATCCCCGTTTCGCCGCTCTGTCTGCCTGTTCGTTTCCCGGGATACCCCTGTGTGCTGGTATCCATCCGATGGTGACTTGGCAACCCATGTACCTGAGGTTAGTGGCTGTCGCTAGTATCTCCTCTTTATGTCAGGTCTGTTGCCTCTCTTGAAGTTCCCGAGCGTTTGTACTGATGACAGGGAGTCTGTTAATATACACAGTCTCAGTGTGGATTTTCGGCTGCGACCTCTAGACCTTTCAGTATGGCAACCAGTTCGGCCGTGCATACTGCTGTCTGGTCTGTTAGCTTGAAACTGTCTCTTCAGCTTCCAGTCTGGGGACCACTACCCCTGCTCCTACCTCTCCCTGTTCGTTTTTGGACCCGTCTGTGTATATTATGAGGTTGTCCTTACTGAATTCTTGTATGTATTCCTCGGCCGTGTCTCTTGCATCTGTATCCTCCGTGTCTTTGGTGATGGACTTTGCTAGGCTACAGTCAGTGAATGGGGCTGTTAGTTCCCATGGTGGGATTGTTGGCTTGAACCGTCTTGTCTGTTTCAGGGTCTCTGCTAGCTCAGTTTCTTCCTTCATCTTCTCTGCTGCTTCCCACCCTGCCGGTCTTTGCAGTTTTACTATTGGGATGCCTCCCTTTTGCTGTTGATGTCGCCGAACGTTTGGTATCCAGGGTGGTTTTTGTCTTGGGCTACCTTAAGCCAGTAGTTATACGTCAGCTGTTTACGCCTCAGACTCAGTGGAAGCACACCCAGTGCTACCTCCATGGCTTCTCTGGATGTACCTTTTCCAGCACCCAAGATGATGTTTAGCGCTTGGGTCTGTATGGTGTCTAGCTTCCTCTTGTTGGCTTCTGAGGCTGAGTCGTACACAATGCTGCCGTATTCTAACTTGCCCCTGATAAATGCTTTATAGAACATCAGCATTGTTTTGGTGTGGGCACCCCAACCGTTACCTTTTATCACCCGCAGTAGGTTGCTCGCTTTCTTGCATTTTTCTAATGTCTGGCTTATATGCTTTGACCAGTTCATCTGTTCGTCCAGGGTCATTCCTAGGAACACTGTGCTCTTTGTTCTCTTGATGGTTTCCCCTTTTATCTCTATTTTCCAGTCCTTGTCACGGTTTATCTTCTTCTTGCTGCTAAATACCATGCTAACCGTCTTATTGGTATTGATTTTGAAACCCCATTTATCCATCCAAGCTGTTATCTTGTTTATTTGTTTTTGGAGGGGTCCTCTGTACTCTTTGCCGCCTTGCCGCTCCTCCATATGGCGCAGTCGTCCGCGAATTGAGAAAGTCCTGTTTTCTGGTCTTGAATCTCTTCTGTCAGGTCGTTCACCAGTATTGAAAAAGAATTGTAGGTGAGATGACCGATCCCTGGGGAATGCCATTCTCCTGCACATATGTGTCGGATACCCTCATTCCCTACCCTCACTGAGAAGCTTCTATCTTGGAGGAAGTTTTCAATGTATTTGTAGGTTCTACCAGTTATGCCTACTTTCTTCAGTTTAATTAGTGCAGCTTCACTCCAGCATTGATCGTACGCCTGGGCTAGGTCCAGGAATACAGCCAACGTTTTTTCACACTCTCTTGAATCCTTTCTTTACGTGGTTTTCCAATTTGATGATCTGATCCATCGTGCACCTGTTGGCTCTAAACCCGGATTGTGTATGGCTGTACAGTTCATTCTTCTCCAGGTGGAATGTTATTCTTTATTTATCACTGTCTCCCATAACTTTGTCCAGGTGCGATGTCAGTGAGATGGGGCGGTATGATCTCTACTCTTGTTGGCTCTTTCCCTAGTTTTCTTGACTGGGATCACCGTGGCTGTTTTCCAATGCCTGGGGATCTTTCCCGTCTGCCATATTACATTATACAGCTTAGTAATCGTTTGTATGGTGTTATTCGGGAGCTTTTTGGGGATGGTATAATTTAGTATGTCCGCCCCAGCCGCGGTGTAGGATTTTTCATTTAGCGCTGTCATCACCTCATCTGTTGTGATGTCTGCATCCATAAAGTGTTCTACGAAGTTTTCGTCTGCTGTGTCTTTTAGCTCTTGTGTCATTTCCTCTCGTCTTTGTCTTTCATTGCTTCCTAGTCTTTTGTTAGAGCAGACTTCGTGGAAGTAATCTCCGAACACTTTGGCTTTGTCCTGGTCTGTTACTGCTAGTTTCGTGCTTTTGATGGTTGGGATTTGCTGGTCTTTTATTTCCTTGGATAGCTTTTATTGTTTCCACACCTTACTGGTTGGTGTGTCTGGCCTGAGTGTTTGACAGAATCTTTTCCACTCCTTCTCTTTTGCATGTTTTACTGCTCTGTTTGCTTCGTTTCTGAGTTTCTTGAATTCTTCAAAATTTTCTTCTGTCCTTGCCTTCTGGTATTTCTGCAGCGCTCTTTTCCTATTTTGTTGTGCCGCTGTACACTTATCGTTCCACCAGGCCACTGGGTTGTGCCATCGTTTTTTGGTTTGTCTTTGGCTCTTTCTTACCCGGTCTTAGATATCCTGCATATTTCTGTTAGGGATATGTTTGGTGGCTATCCTCAGTATGTTACTGGTCAGTCTCTCTGTATATTTGTCAATGTCTTCCCGTTCCTGCTGTTCCAGGTCTGTGTTGTTCATGTCTTCTCTGAACTGCTCCCATTGTTGCTTTCTTGAAGTGAAAGGTTGGCCTGTTGTTGTTGGCGCTTAACTGGGGTTTTGTTCTGGTGTTGATTATTATGGGTAGGTGGTCTGTGTTCGTGTCCTCTGTCACTTCCACTGGCTGCTTGCTAGACCTATAGTGGCTATTGTCAGGTCAATGGCTGTGTCTTGGCAGTTTGGTCTGGGATCTATCCTGGTTACCGTCCCATCGTTGAGCACTGCCAGTTGATTGTCTTCGATAAACTTCATGAGTTTTGTACCAGCCCTGTCGTTCTGTGTAGCTCCCCATGTGTGGTGGTGACAGTTGAAGTCTCCCACTATTAGGGGCTTCTGACGTAAGTCTGGTTTGGAGGGCTTGGGTGTCTTCATCCTCAATTACCCCTCTGGGACAGTATACGTTTGTTAGTGTTAGTGTTAGTGTATATATATATACGCGGCCCGCCAATAGCTTTACATTTGTCAATGCGGTCCTTCGCACAATCAGTTTGCCCACCCCTGTCGTAGAGCATTCAGAATGTCAGTCTGGTCCATGGCGCGTCCGCCCTCCACAGTAGCTTTACCTGCGAGCTTGTCAGCCGGCTCATTCCCTTGTACTCCCGCATGCCCTGACACGAAGATTAAACTAATCTTTGCCAGCCGAGACCGCTCTAGAGACAGCAACCATTCTCTTCGGATCTCCCCCATCTCTATCCTCTTGAGCATGCTCATTGAGTCGCTAAGGAAACATGCCCTAGTGAATGTCTGTGTCTCGAGCCATGTTATTGCTTTACTTACTGCCATGACTTCCATAGTCAGGCTATTTGTGGTCTCAGCAAAAGCACCCGAGTTCTCCTTCACAATTCTCCCTCCGGCTCGAGCTGTAAAGGCCCATGAGCTTCTCACATGTCGGACGACCGATCCATCTGTGTAAATGACAGCATCACCGTCTAGCGAAATCTCGAACATCAACGCTTGTACTTCCGCCTCCACAGCAGCCGGGTTTTCTTGTCTGCATTTTCTGTCTAGTTTGATGCAAACTGAAAAGGATGTGCAGAAATCTGTTGGCACTTGTACCCACTCCTCGCCAGGTTCTAAGTTCTCAAGAGAACATACCTGCTGAAGAATGTCTTCGGCTTGACCCATCCACGACCGTTCTTTTTTTAACCTGCTGCCTTTCACCTTCATAATTTCACTATGCAGTGGATGTTGTGTGTTTGCGTTAATTCTGAGGTAGGCGCGTGCTCTGCAAACTTGTATTCTGTCTTCAATGGTTGGAAAATCAAGAAGGTAGCGCATCGCCCTGCATGCTGTATCTCTTGTACATCCAAGAATAAAGCTCATAGCTTCATTCTGTATCCTTTCCATCCTTTCTATCTGCTTACGGCTGAGAGTCAGGATTGCCATCGCATACTCAAAAACAGACATGACCAGCCCCTCGTACAGAAGACATAGATGGCGCTGCTCACAGTTTGCTGCTGCCATCACCCGCATCGCAGCCAACCTCCGTTTGGCCTTTGTTATCACCTGGTCTATGTGCTCATTATAAGCAAGGCTTCGATCAAACCGTATCCCCAGGTAATTAATTGCCTGCGTTCTTTCCACCGTCTATGACTCAACGTTAACCGGGACAGCAATTCAAGGCTATTAGGGGCAGAAACTCAAGGCTGATAGGGGCAGCAACTCAAGGCTGATAAGGGTAGCAACCCAAAACTAATTAGGAAAATAACTAAAGCTGATGAGGCCACTCCCACCTACGCAATGATACAGCTGTTGGTGTCTGCGGGTAGTGAATGTGGTTTCAGAATCCCGACATACTGGGTTCGTAATCAGTCACTGCCGGTCTCCGTTGCGATGGCGCTGCGGACGCCATTCGTGATGCCGCTTACACGCGTTCGAAACACAGCTGTTATCGATTTTGCAGCAAACCGTGTCGCGCTGGTTTTAGCGTGTTGGTATGGGAGCCTATCGTTCAGAAAGCAATGGCAAACTACTGAACGTAAAAACTTGCCAAAACATCAACAACGGCAGTGAAATGCTTGTGCTGACTGCAATGTCCTGTAACGGATATACAACTATAAAACAAATAAGTCACTGGCAATTTGGAAGTAGACTGCTTTGCTTTTTCAATCCCTAATTATGGTATGACCATCAGTCATTCGGACAGCAAATGGCAAACTAGTGAACGTATAACTTGCCAAGAAAACCACTAACAGCCAAAACATGCCGGGGTTGACTGCGAGGTCCTGTAAAAACCAAACATACAGCTGAGATAGGCTCAAATAACAGACTCTGGGATAGTTTCCAAATGTATGAACAGTAGACAGCATCTGTAGTTGTCGAAGGAAACCATTTTAAAGACAACGCATATTACATTATTTAAATGCTACTGATTGTCCTAAACATGCGTCGTCGTCGTGCGTGGTCATTCGCACTGCGAACGCTAACAAGTCAAGTCGCCTTATTCTGTCAAGAAGCCTGATACGGGGGAAAATGTCACGTTGAAAGTCCAACAACAATAAACACGCGGTAGCCAAGATGTGCAGCGTGGGAGCCGACAACAAGAAGAAGAACGTCGAGAGCCCACCTGCTAGCTGCATCAAAGAGCCTGATACTTCAGCTATTACTGAAGCTACCACGAGGGAGAAGTACGACAGCCCAACACAGAAAAAAATCAAGACAACAGAGAAGAAGGAGGAGAAAGACACCAGAGCCGGGAACACCGACTCAAAAACAGTCCGATGGGTTGTCAATCGGATTCAAGTGGAGCTAACAGATGTAGAAATCCCGAAGCAGCTACGAGAAGAGATTCTTTACATCCGATTCTTGAAGGCGGAGGGGCTCCTCACCCACTCCAAGATACCTACAACCTTGGCAGTGGTAAGTCGGAGGGCAGCGAAATGCCGACCACAATATCAGTCAGCAAGAAAATACAACAGCCAGAGAGATTCATCCCAAGAGTCAATCAATGTTCAAGATGCCAGAGGGCCGGCCACAGCAGAGCAACATGTCGCAGTAAGACGGAAATCTGCCGATACTGCGCCAATCATCACGCCTTCAAGGAGTGTCAGCTGGCTAAGCTGGACACGGACTTCCGAACAGCCAACAACAAAAGAAAGTGCGCCAACTGCCTGGGCAAACATGGAGCAAGATACCTGGGCTGTCCGTACCTGCAAAGACTCAGAGACGTCTTAAAGATCGCCATCACCACAAAGACACCATACAACGAAGCAATGCGGAGGTGCGAGACAGCAACCTGCATCTCACAAGCCGAGAAAGAGCAACTACAAAGCCAGATTGAGGAGCTAAAGAAGCAAGTCAAGCTACTGCAAACATCGGCATCAACCAGTGACAATGGGAAACTCCTTGCCGAAATAAAGGAGATCCAGCGGGACATCAAATAAGAGGTGGAGAATATGAGGCAGATGACAAAGATAAATGAAGAGATTCTGCGAGACATCAAAGGGGTAAGAGAAATCCTAACAACTGAAAGGGAGCCAGCCCATAACAAACCAGCACAAGAAACAGAAAAGCACACAGAGAAACCGCAAGATGACATCCAACAAGAGACCGAGCCGGAACCGCTAGACCAAGCCAGCAACCCAGTCACGACAATATCCCGCCAGACATCCGAAGAAAACCAAGACGAGCACCCTGAGGACGACACGGAGAGGCCCCGGTAGCCTACCTTGGAGGAGCTACGAGAGTTGGCAAGGATTGAGAAACTCAGACACCAAGAATTCAAAAGGTGCTGGATTGAAAGAGAAAAGAAGAAACCAAAAAAAAAAAAAAAACACACTCAGGAGACCGGTAGAATACCCAACTAGAATCTTGGAACAGGACACCGACTACTCGTACTACATAGAAGACGGAGAGAGAAAATCATAGCTGAGCGCGGGGGAAGAAAGCGAATGGCAGAAGCTAAAACTCGAAGATGAAAAAAAGTACAAGGAGGAAAATAGAAATGTCGAAAAGCTCCTACAGAAAATACACAAAAAAGGAGACTAAAAGACCTAATAAAAAGTCCTTATAAGGACTACAGCAAATCAAGCCAGACGAGTCAGGAGCCTGCACCAACAAAGAAAACCACAAGAGGAAAATTGCGCAAAGGACAGCCGCCGACCGATCCCCCTGCTGACGTCACAGACACAAACCAACATAATCAGTCCGAGATAGGACTTACAAGACAAGAATTAGAGTGAATGAACCTACAAAAACCACGATCCACAACAATAACCACAGCTGAAAGAAGCAGGTTGAACGAGGCCGAATTTGGAATTTTTGTTTTTAAACCAACCAACCAACCTAAACATGCTATGGTGGTAATGTGGTTAGTACAGTATAAACCGCTAAAGGCGATCTCGGATGTGACGAATTTATGTTGTGAAGAACAATATTGTATTTATGTGGTAAATGCATTACTATATGCTTGAACTCTTATAAGAAGAATTTCTTATAAAAACTATTTCTTGGGTCACAGGTGAGTTCGGCTTATAAGGTCGCATTGTATATATATATATATATATATATATATATATATATATATATATATATATATATATATATATATATATATATATATATACAGGTTTCATGGCAAGAGGATCGACTTTATTGCACCATGTTTTATCCCATATATCCGCCATCTCTTCTCGCAGAACAGCCTGCTGAAAGCGTCGCACAAAGCACTAACTCCGTAGCTCCACCGACGACCCCAAGGGGTTTCTGAGCAAACTGAACATGTGAGCTGAATGGCCAGAAGCATGCCCACGATCTTCAGAGCACAGGCTGGAAGCTTAACCACTTCGCCATGGAGGACCCCCGACGTAATATATATGAATAACTACTATGTTACATCTAAAGGACAGTAACTGTCATGTGATGTAGCCCAATCTTGTTTATAAAAGGCAGCAGCGGTAGCACAGTAGCTAGACGCTCACCTGTCGGGTTGGGTGGGTTCGATCCACCTGGACTCCCAGGTCAATCCACGTGCTGGTTCGTCTAAAAAAATATTGGTCATTTCCATAAGCCCAAGAGGCCTTAAGTATGTAAAAGAAACCTTTACTTTGACTACTTTTTATACAATAAATTAAAAGTTAATATACTTGTAATAATCTATGATCTTAATACATGTTTGAAAAATTGTTATCTGTGTGAAATATACAACAATACAAATTGCTTGAAGAGCTATCAGTCTGGTACATTATTTACTGTAACAGTCATGAATAGTTATTATGCCTATACAATTGTCATGATTTCACTGTGTATCAACCTGATAATAACAATACAGACGATCATAATTATGGCCTGTGTGGCAAAGCTACATTTGTTTTTTTAACCGGGACAGAAAAACAATAAAGTTGGACTGCACAGCTGCAGTGTTTACCAGTTAGATTCAAAGACAGTCTATGTTGGCAGCTACAACTTGTTGGGAGCGGTCGGGAGACCTTGAGAAGTTTCTGACATCAAAAGGAATTGGCGGCTTGTTGTGAGACAATGCAGCAACGCGGGCTTGTTGGGTGTCAAACCAAGAAAAGACCACTCGTACATTTTGATTAAGTCTTGGATAGACAGAAGATATTCGGGGAATTGTGGACACGTGGTTTTAACACGCTGGCTTGTTGAAGCTGTCAGGACAGGAGAAGTTAACTCCTGCATTAAGATTTTGAACTAGGTTAGGGCCCTTGAGCGACAAACCGCGGAACATCAAAGATTTCTCGGGAACCATCCTGGCGCTGTGAATAAACAAGACTGGATAAATTAGTGTGGCCAAGGATTGTGACTAAGATTGACGTGTTTGTGTGTGTGCTGCAGTTAGGAAATTCGGAGAACATCTATTGTGTTAGATTTAAGTAACATTAGATAACATATGCCATTTAAGTGCAAGGGCCAAAAATTAGAAAAAAGCATAGTGC
>JACEFZ010010319.1:0-78873 GCA_014155875.1 Cepaea nemoralis | reverse complement strand
TGGTTTCTAAATTCAGCCCAGGCTTTATGCTATGAAGAGGCATAACTCCATTCTACAAACTATCGTCTGTCAAGATGGCCAGGTGACAGTCACAGTATATCCAGGAAAGCAGTGTCCTCAAATATCCATGTAGTAATACATTACTTTACTATTATATTATCGGTTATATTATCAATATCTTTATATAAGTTTTTTCACAATATGTAACCTAGGCATGCCTGGTAAGGGCCGGTCACTCCTTCCCAAATTTTAGTAGTAATTGTTAAAACATAAAACTACAAAGAACTCTAAGGTTGGCGATAGTGAGCTTCTCAGCGTACATACTCTAGAAAACACAGCATAAGCTAAAGCAGTAAGATCAATCCTTCAAGCTGAAATATTCACACAGTAATTGTGCAGCAAAATATGCCAGGCAATTAACCGTGTAATCTATTGTTTGTGTCTTCATTATTCAAGTTCACTACCAGAAAACACTGTTTTGAGATTCTCAGAGTTTTGTTGTTCTTATTTAGCTAGACGCTGGGAACCCTCACCTCTTGACCCAAGTGACAACAGTGAAGTTGCATATGCCATAATATTACATAACTCATCTATTTTTTTTTCTTGATATCTCTTTCCAGTACTTATCATATATGACCTTTGTTATGAAATGCCTCTGCTGCTGATTCTAAGGTAAGGGGTTCAACCCCTAGACCAGATAGTTGGACTAAAATGTTTACTTCTCGTCCTTGATGTGGGGACGTAAATGCAAGTACCTCTGAAGTCAGAGTGGGTTCGCCTGATGGTGAGGGACATTGGTAATAGAGAAAGCTAATCCACATGCAAAATTCAGTCCAGTGCTACTAAAAGTTGTGTGATGGACTACACTTCAGTTAAAAGCGAGCGAGCGCCAAAGAAAGAAAGAAAAATTACCTGGCTTAGAATTTATGTAGAAATTTTAAAAAAGTAATCTTGAATCTCCCTTTGTCAGTGCTATCAAATATATTGTAATTCAATTGTTTCTATTTTATTAGTTTATTTCAATACTAGCTAGATTTATTATCCATGCCACACAAAGTGTTAATGTTAAATTGATATTGAATTTACACGGGGATGTAACAAACTAACTTAATTTAGCTTTGTTTTAATATTTTATGAGTTTAACACTGTGCTAGTTAGCACTGACAATGGAACATATGGCATTGTGATTGACAAACGAAGTGATTTTTCACAAACGGCTGGTCACGTGACATACATATGTTTGACTACATTATTGATGTTTGTGGAACTATCATTGTGACGTGGTTAGCATCTCTGCCTGTCATGCGGGAGACTGGGATGTGACTCCCCGTTGGCAATACTTTTTTTTTTATTTTTAATAAAAATTATTACACATTACGAACTAAAATATAGAACTCAGAAACTCGAAGCTTGTGAATAAAGTGTGCTCTATGGATCTGCGGTAGTAAACGTCACATGACCAGCCGTTTGTGAATAATGCACGAGACATTATTAACAAACGTTTGTTAATAAAATCTCCCATTGACAGATACAATCACTGAATCAGATTGTTGTATTTCAGCTATAAGTATAAGGATTCATTACATTGCTTTAAAATACGTTGCTTTAATGTATGTTGATTTATTTCAATCTATGTAGTATACACTTGACGAAATACAGTGAATGTAACAAATCAGGTATTCTTACCATTCTATTCTAAATATTATTTAAATGTTTGTCTTCGTTTGAAATTTCAGTCTTTTATTTAACTGTAAAAGTGTAATGTCGTTGTGAATACGTAAATAAAATAGAAACACTTTGGAAACTAGTAGTACAGTTCGGATTAATGTATAGATTATACAATAGCTCTGCCTTATAAAAGAAGAATGGATATACAATATAGATAATCAGATAACAATCAAACGAAACCATTACGTAAAAGTGTATCATAAACCTAAGAGACGGAGGTCGAAGAAAGCCAGGAAGTGTCACTTGAAATCTTGAAGTCAACAGATACGGAAAAGACAAGCTTGAAACCGTTATCGCCTGCCAGTATTTTACAGTTACATGGTGTTCGCGGCACAGTTACAAGCTTACCTAATGTGTCCCCAGGTAATGAAAGTGAATCTAAGTTAGGTTTCGGGTCGCTGGCGCTTCTGTGATGCTGGAAAGACGGTAATTGTAATTTCTCGTCTGTTTTGGTGGCCATTTCAACCACTGTCTGTCGTCGACTTCCGGTGAAAGGTCACGTCCAAGTCTGCTATCCAGATTTCCGCGGGTCTTCTTCTCAACATTCACATACTAAAATGCTTTTTATAGACAAGAAAATTGTCTTCATTGCACCGGGTTTTATCATATGTGGCTCGGTCTTTTTCCATAGGGCGCCCTAACGACGGGCCCCATGAGTCTCCGAGAAAACTATACTCGCCAACCGAACGACGCAGACGGAATCGAACCACTAACCCTCGGAGCGCAAGGTTGGCGGCGTAACAATGGAGGCACTCTTACATATATATACTTTACCTCAAGATGTCCCAGTCCTTTCTCTGGAACCGGCGGGTCAAAATAAATAAAGGAGTAAAAGAAACACACGTTGAGGAAAGTAGAGACCCGTGAAATAATTTGGAGAGGGCTTGGAGGGAGCTGCAGGATATAACAAAAGTTAGGAAGGCTGTGTGTGGGTTGGGAAATTGCCCCATTTGGGAATAAAGGCACGAGGAATGTTAGTAGTAGAAGTAGTCTAGAATGCTAAGATGTGTGGACAGACATTAGCGTGTACGCCATTTATCAGGGTACAGAAACATGATGATGACAACGACCAACAAGAATGGGTTGTAAAAAGAGAAGGAATGCCGATGTGTTTTCATCACTGTACATTCCATATAGTTTGTTTTTTTTAGCTGTGTAGCACTTTTCACTTTGTCTTGTTATTTCGAAGTGTGTCTTCAACTCCAACCATTGGTTCACAGTTATTTCAACAGCTGGTTGAATTGACAATCATCTAGTTTTGAAATATAACAATTTTCAGTGATGATGAACTATCATATAATGCTTTATATAAATTATTGTATTGCTGTTGTCTGCCAGATTGAGAGCTATGCCGGCGGTAGCTACAGCAGGGCCTCCCAAGCCGGACAGGTCAAAGGGTAGAGAACAGACAAAGAGAAACACCCTGGTCCTCCAGGTTGGGGGTTGAAGCGTGGGGTTAACATCCCCACCTTTGTAAAAACCTTTCTTTGTTACGAAACAATTACATGAGCCTCGATATCGGACTGACTTATCTGGACAACGACCTTGAAACGTTAAAGGACTTTTGAGATTTGGAACATGGAATGTACGGACACTATATCGAGCTGGAGCGGCCGAAGAACTATCCCGGGAGCTGGTTGAATATCAAATGGATATAACAGCAATTCAAGAAATAAGATGGCCAGGAGAGGGTACTTTAGAGCAAAATGTAATGATTATAATATATGGAGGAAACACCCAAAATAAACATGAATTAGGAACAGGATTTGTCATCAAAAAAGAGTTATTGTAACAAGATCGCCTTGGGTAGTGAGAGTGAACCACCCCCGAGGTGTCTCTGGCACTCCCGTGTATTCTAGCCCCAGGGGTTGGACAGGCAGATACACATTTTTACTCTGTGTTTGATCTCATATTAGTTATGTATGTCTACAAGCCCCTCCAGATTCTAGACCCCCACTAACTACCTACACCTGTGGAACAATGAACACTTAGGCATCGTCCGAGACCACACTCAATCATTTTACAAAGAGCAAGTCAACGTACATAAAGTTTATTCTACCCTTGAGAATATAGAACTGAAATGAACATCGTGATAGAATAATCTATTTACACAAATAGAGGATAGAATAGAGACAGAATCAGAGATATGGTTGTCATCATGGAGTTGAGAAGTAGATTGGATGCAGATGACCCGTCCAGTCGGTCCGCCACTCACCCGGCTTCCTTCCAGTGAGATGACTAGAACCTTGGAGACCACTCCGTCTCCAGAGCGTGGATCCACAACAATAGAGTCACTGCTGGACCTCAATCAACTGGACCAACTGCATCGTTATCACTCCCACTAAGTCACTGTTAATACACAGTTCTCGTTCAACAGTGGCTGGGAGACAATCCTCCTGGACTTGACTCCACGTATTGGTGACTTCGATGAACCTAAGTAGTCACTGACCAATCTAATGGTCCCGCAATCATAGCACAGTAACACTGCTTGATGAATATGTCAATAACCAATTCAATGGTCCCGTACTCATATCACAGTACCACTGGTTATAGAATCAGTCCCTGACCAATCTAATGGTCCCGCAAGCATAGCACAGTAACACTGCTTGAAGAATATGTCAATAACCAAGTCAATAGTCCTATACTGATATCACAGTACCACTGCTTGAAGAATCAGATAATGCAACTGATATGTCACTGAGTCCTACACGAACACAGTTCCAAGTCTTCGCACTCGTTCAGTACACTATTAGAATCAGACATCCATTTCAAGGAAGACAATTCAGGTTGGACTATAATCTATTGTCCCTTCCACCTGGTAACACTTGCCACAAGTTAATAGCTGGTGTAGTTCTTCTCAAGACCTGCCACTATAGCTGTCATAAGAACCATTCAAGTGTCTACATTTCGTTTTTCCGCGTTTAGGCGGACCCACCGTAATAATATACGGTCAGGTGTTTCCTTTATTTGAGCATGATTGCTCAAAATGCTGAAATGTTCCTGGCTGAAATAGAGTATCTTCTAATGTAGAAAAACATCACAAACCATCGTGTCCCACACGTGCACCTTCAGGGCACCTCTATTACTTGATGCAAACCTTCACGCATGATGGATCCCACTGGGTACATGGTGTGGTTGAGTCTGGCGTGATAAGTAAAGAATTGAACCCTTCGCTGTGTCACACGAAGTGGTTTCCCGCCAACGACAATTATAGTTGACTGGTTCCTCAACAGGCAAACTCCTGAAAAGGAAGAGCGACCGGTGAGAGTATACTGGCCCAAACATTAGTCCACATGCATCCTACCAATGACTACTCAACCCTCAGTCATGCTACTTAGTTATGCATATAACTAAAGCATTATCTCTATATGGAGAGTAGTAAAGCATGGGTTCATTAATGTCAGCTGGCCTCACAGAACAGCCCGTCAAACAGAGCATGAAATCAGAATGACGAGTCTGATCGTAGGTCTCACCTATCCCTAATCATCTACCAGTCGTCGCTAACGTCAGTAGTGATAGTAGGCTGTTTTCATAGTTCTAATTTAATCGAACTAAACAATAAGGTAAAGAGTCCCTGGACTCGTTCCTTACATCATCAATAACCATAATAAACATAATACTGATCAATATACCATCCCTCGGGATATAGGAATAGTACATGATCATATCCAATATGTACACAAGCCTGTTTGCTGGTGGGACCACCTGCCCACGCCATAGCAAACTCTTCTTATCAGACTCCTCCTTAGAGTCAAGAAGCCTTCTTGAGAATACATGTTCCCCACATGTTCCAAGGGTAATGTTCCAGTTCAGCCCTCCCAAGTGGTTTAGCCTTGGCCGGGACGGAACTTCATCGTTGGTCTGGTCTACCAACCTATACTTTCATAACTTGCTTTCAAATCCCCCATATCCTATATGTCCCCTGTCTCATACAGCCTCCTTGCATCCTTCCATACTTCCAGCACCTTAGCATTCACTCGCACTAGCGCCAGTATGAAAAAAACAGGATAGCTTAGACAAGAATTCAGAACGCATATTTATATCGCGACGGCACGCATTGTTATCACGCGTCGACCTATTCGGCGTTCGGAATTACTCCAGGAAGTCTCACATGCCATGACCTAATATATATACACAATACCACATCATATATATATATATCACCAATGCAGACTTACCTTCACACAGAAATCCCGTGTTCCACACAATGAATTCACTATTAAGTTACTACACAATAGTTACATCATTCCTGGTGGCACAGAACTAAGTTCTTTCTTTACTTAGTCACTAAGCACAGGTTTGTCTGAATCTCCACCTACCAACTTACCTGGTTTTCTAACCATTCTCCTGGCTTCCGCAACTGACTGACATAAATCTAGGTTTCTTTCAGGTACAAATAACTATGTTTAATTCTAACACAGCAACCTAATAGATGCAACGATTTGCGATATATGGTAAATTTAATTTAAACCCTTCACCCACATCGCATTCCTGCGTTCCCAATAGCTGATTCGCGAACACACGTCGGTAAACACAACACACGATTAGCCGTCAGCATCGTTATCGATCGGTTTGCTAATTAGTATGCAAGGACATCCGCATAGGTAATGAGGTTAGAACGATGGCGTTTTGTACACACTTACAAAGTTAAATGATTTAAACAAATATGTACCTGAATGTCGAGAACCAGACTCCAGTCAGCTTTCAGAACTGTTCAAGGGCTTCTCAGCTTCCTTTCCATAACAGTCAGCCGAATCATGGTTGAGGTGAGACGCAACACAAAATGGCTCACACAGGCCTGCGTCTGCTCTCTACGAGCAAAATTGAAGTGAATGAATGGTTTAGCCAATTTCCCCACTCGCGTGCCAACTCAATGCGCACGAGGAGCTAGTGCTTCTTGGGAAAAGACACTTTCTCGGGAAACCGTCATTCCCCGCCTAGAATTTCTAGATCTCTCTGCACGAGAATCTAGTGCAATACCCAGCCTCACGGGTCACTCAAATTCAGGTGCTCCGAGAAGATGCTAGATGGTAATTCCTCTATCGGCTTCCCTCAGTCTATTTATAGCTGGGAAAGTCCCCCGATGACGCGCCAAAATAGTGCGGAATCTTTACGACCCAAGACAGATAAACGTGTTTCGTCACAGTTATGGGGGAACGTTTTAAACTTTAAAGCTTTTAATGACAGGATTAGTGAATTACGAATAAAAGGTAAATGGAAAAATATAACGATGATTAATGTACATGCACCTACTGAAGAGAAAGAAGATGATATTAAAGAAGACTTTTATAATGATCTGGAAGATGTCATAGAAGAAACCCCCAAACAGGACATTCTGATTGTGCTGGGAGACTTCAATGCAAAAATAGGTAGAGAGCAAACTAATAAAAAAAGTGGCCGGTATGGAAAGCCTACGTACAACTTCAAATGATAATGGATGGAGAGTCATCAACCTGGCAGAAGCCAAAGGACTGCAGATTAGCAGTACCAGACTACAAAGAAAGGATATACACAAACAAACTTGGAAATCATGTGACAAGAGAACCTATAATCAAATAGGACCAGTTGTGCTGTATGGCTCTGAAACCTGGAGTACAACGTAAAGAGACGAAGCCTTGTTACAAACCTTTGAGAACAAAATTTTAAGACGCATCTTTGGACCCATTAGGGATACACATAGTGGAGAGTGGAAAAGAAGAAGTAACAAAGACATTTATGATTTGTTTAAGTCCCCACTAATCACTGGTATCATGAAGGCTAATAGACTACAATGGCTGGGGCATATAGAAAGAATGGAAGATAATAGGGAAACAAAACTCGCTTACACTCAGGAAATAAATGACCGCAGACCCCGAGGTAGACCAAGAAGGCGGTGTAGAGATAATACATGTACAGACCTACAAGCACTTGGAATCAACGACTGGCAAGAGAAGGTCCACCAGAGAGACGAATGGAGACGGATTGTATTTGCAGCAAAGAACCTCAATGGCTCGGAACGCTGAAGAAGAAGAAGAAGAAAAGTTTCTTCAGTGCCTGAATTATACTTTCTGCATCACATTTTTCCAAGTGAACTAGTCCAAGAAATGCAGAAGCTACTTTGTCTTTGCTGTTGCTATAACTATAATATATAACACACTAGGTGACCCGGCCCGGCTTCGCCCAGACCCTGGTGGGGAGCATCTCATTTAATTCATATAAGTAGTCATATAAGCTCCCGTTCCCGTTCCCGACTATCTGTCTGTCTGTCTGTCTGTCTGTCTGTCTGTCTGTCTGTCTGTCTGTCTGTCTGTCTGTCTGTCTGTCTGTCTGTCTGTCTGTCTGTCTGACCCGGCCCGGCTTCGCCCAGACCCTGATGGGGAGCATCTCATTTAATTCATATAAGTAATCACATAAGTTCCCGTTCCCGACTGTCTGTCTGTCTGTCTGTCTGTCTGTCTGTCTGTCTGTCTGTCTGTCTGTCTGTCTGTCTGTCTGTCTGACCCGGCTTCGCCCAGCCCCTGGTGGGGAGCATCTCATTTAATTCATATAAGTAGTCATATAAGCTCCTTCCCGTTCCCGACTATCTACTGTCTGTCTGTCTGTCTGCCTATTATTAGAAAGAGCACTTGAAAGATCTTTACATCTTCCCCCAAGAATTAACTTGGGTAAATGGAGCGTCTTATTTAATTCATATTCGGCCCCTGCTCCCGTTCCCGTTCCCAAAAAAGACGACCCGGCCCGGCTTCGCCCATACCCTGGTGGGGAGCATATCATTTAATTCATATTCGGCGGAGGGAGGAGTAGGAGGGAGGAGGAGGGAGAGGGAGAAGGATGAGGGAGGAAGAGCGAGGAGGAGGGAGGGGGAGGAAGAGGGAGAAGGAGGGAGGAGGAGTAGGGAGATGGAGGAGGTGGAGGGAGGAGGAGGGAGAGGGAGCAGGAAGAGGAGGAGGAGGGGAGAGGAGGGAGGGAGGAGGGGAGGAGGAAGGAGGAGGTGAGGAGGAGGAGCGGCGGAGGAGGAGGAGAGCGAGGAGAGGAAGGAGGTAGGAGGAGGAAGAGGGGGAGGAGGAGGGGAGATGAGGGGGAGGAGGATTATAACGCATATGCCTGTAGATAACTGCAGCGAAAAGGTCCACCTATTTGAGAAATATGCAACAATTTTACATATATAGCAATTCTATTAGAAGTTATGTCCCCTCGCTATATATACATTATAATGTAAATTAAATATTAAATAATAATAAGAAAATATGTTTTTACACTTAAAAAAACTATGACAGTTGGCAGCACGGGAATGATTAGAAGACGTGTAGAAAATTTCATCTCAATCAGATGGACCATTCGCGAACGCATAAAGGACATACAGACAGACGGAGATTCTCTTTTATATATATAGATACACAAAGCACTTTCAGAACAGAAATGTCATTTGATTCGTCTAATAATAAACTATATTTATTTGTAGAAATATCACTGATCAAATCTTCTTCAAAGTGAGAAAACAAAGTACTTCTTATAATATGTGTACACTTACTGCGATGTATTTTTACGTCATTTTGCACTTTACTGTCACAAATCGTGTTTTTAAACAAATCAATCAAATGGTCACAGTTAACGATTGCACAATGACAACTTAAAAACATTGCGACCTATCCTTCAACTGCTGATGATTCATTAATGTGTGTAGTTCTGAAAACAGATGTCAAGGGTGTAATATCCCTGAATGGCACTGCATTTTTATTATTTTTAGTCTCAGCATGATTCATGAGTTATGAGAAGAAATGAATTGAAGAACTTGGTGACAACTGGCAAGATCGAAGGGAAGAGACCAAGAGGAAGACCGTGAAGAATATACCTGGATGGCTTGGTCACGTGGTATGGTCGAGGCATAAACACGGAGCTGATCCACGACTTTGGTGATCGAGTGAGATGGCAAAACATGAACGCCCACGCTTATCGGCATGGCACAGATAAATGGATGATTCTTCAAGTCTTGTATTTTCGCTTTCATTTCGCACTTGCAGTACTTACAACGCATCTCCACGAACTGCCATCACCCAGTATTTAATTATGTCATCCTGTAGCCACTCTTACCGAAATTTTTTTTTTTTTTTTCATATTGCTTTACTTTTGGTATGTTGAAAGATTTGTTCAAAGTGGAATACACATATGAAGGTGAGCAATTGTAAATAAATATCTAACTAACTGTAAATGAAAAACATCTAGAATTACATCTAACATCTGTTGTTTGTCCATCAAGAATGACGATGACCATTCATTTCATCCAGTGGGGTTGAAAGTATGGAGCCGTGAGTTCTAAGATGGCTGATAAGGCCTATTTTGGCTCGAAATGTTCTTTGACAATATGGACAAAGAATGCTTGACGTTTCTGGAGGAGGATTTCCTGCAGTGGTTTTTCTATCCTGCCTTTTCTTCACAGCTCTTGCAGTCCTGGTTGCCTCACACGTGACTGCACCCTTGCGTAATGATGCACGCCACGAATTTCGGTCTCTGGCTGCAGTCTCCCAGGTGTCATGATGAATTCCAAAAGCATTCAGTGAGATTTTCAGTGTCTTTAAAGCGTTCCTCTGGCCGCCTTGGGAGCGTTTACCACAACGCAACTCGCCGTAAAAAATTCGTTTAGGGAGCCTGTGATTCTGACATGCGAGTTAAGTGACCAGCCCAGCTAATCTGATTCTTCATTAGTAGAGTGTGGATCTGGGCATGGACGCTCTTTCTAGGACATTCAGTGTCTGGGATCTTGTCTTGCCATTTAATCTTCAGTAGCTTCCTAAGGCAGACTGTGTGGAAGTGGTTTAATTTCCTAGCGTGTCGCTGATAAACAGTCCAGGTTTCACAAGCATATAGCAGTGTGGATAATACAACTGCTTTGTAGACTTTTAGCTTTGTTTGCAGGCTTATTCCAATTCTGTCCCATACATTATTGTACAGTCTGCCAAAGGCCGCGCTGGCATTGGAGATTCTTGCATTCACTTCGTCATCAATTTTGGCAGCTTGTGACACAGTGCTGCCAAGATAGGTGAATTTGTCCACAGCACTTAGTCTATGACCATTCACTTTGATATTCGGCACAGTGTGATTATTCCCTGGAGCTGGCTGGTACATAACTACAGTCTTATCTAAGTTTATATTGAGCCCAAATCCAGCAACTAATTCAGGACAATGCTCACTCGGGTGATGTGATTATCTACACAGATGGTTCGGTGTCAAGAGGTGAGAGAAGTGGCTGGGGGTTCATAGCCAAAGCTAATGGTCGACGTTTGGTGGAGGAGAGCCTGGCATATGATACCACAACATCCAGCTAAGAATGGAGGTGGAGGCAGTCACTGCGGCTATCCGCTGGATGGAGAATACGACACACACACACTCACACACATCGTGATTGTAACTGACTCAGAAAGCATGCTGACGAGGGTGAGGACGGGCAGGCTTCGTGCGGAGTGGCTTGCTTCGCTTCAGAGGTCAGGGTGACAAGCATCGCCTGGATCTTTTCTCCGGGGCATGCTGGTGTGCTGGGAAATGAACAGGCGAACAGATTGGCTGGCTCTGCAGAACTGGTGGATTATTGATACATGACAGGGGGACTGAGTGGTCTCGAGGTATGGTATCCGCCTCGAGTGCTGGAGACCCCGGCGAGGACCGGGATGTATTTAAAAATTCCATCTGGACTTCCAGTAATACAATTTCCCCTGGTCTCTGGGTAGTGAGATCGGACGCCCGGGTGTATTGTTGCGCACGTAAAAAATCCCTTGGCAGTTGGAAATCGAAAAAGAGTAGCCTAACGGCGCTGCACGGGCAAAATTTCGAGTTAAAAATCTTCCCAAAGTATTTCAGGATCCTCGCCGATGCAACGGAGTTCGTGCATTGAGCTTAGTTTCTCCAGACTCAGGTTTGAGTTAGGAGGGAAACGGAGCACTTATGGGTTAAACCATGTGCCGTGATGTTAATCCAACGACTAAAATAAACTTGATACATGACAAGGCAGAAGTGGTTGCGGCCTTGTGGGAGCTTGTGCACACCTCGGAGGAGCAAATGGATCACCATGGTCTGGCAAGAATGAGACAGCGAGGAGTGACGAAGGGATCTGGCCGACGCTCAACGCTCAGAGCAAAGGCGAGACGGACAAATAATCAGTTTGCTACTGGTACTATTGGTGTTGGAACTCTTCGCTGGCTGCTGGAGATGGAGACGGAGCGCTCATGGGAATGCCCCGAATGCTGTGACGTCGATTCCTAAATCAATCATTCAATCAATCAATCATTGAGCCCAAATTTGGCACAGGCATGTGAGAAAGCTGAAACATTGTGTTGCATGTCTGCCTCTGAGTTGGCATATAGAGCGCAATCATCAGCAAACAGGAGCTCTCTGGCGGTGTCGCTGTTAGTTTTGGTTTTGGCTTTCAGCCTTCTGAGATTGAACAACTTTCCATCCATGCGGCAGTTGATGTCAATTCCAATGTCGTTGTTCTCGAAGGCATTCGTCAACACAGCTGAGAACATGAGGCTGAACAGTGTTAGTTTTTTTATTTTTTAGAATTACATCTAACATCTAAACGTCAACAAACGACTTCTGTGCAGGCCAATAGATCTAGATGTAAAACATCTAGAATGGCAACCAGGGGAGCTAACTCAAACATTCACGTCTGCCTTCGTGCATCGTAAACAACAACACAATCCAAGCCACTGGGCTTACAGTTACAGCCACATCGATATTTTAACTTAGCCGGCAAAGAAGGTAAGTATGTTGGTGCAGACAATTGTGTGATTTTTTAAAATGTTTGTTGAGTACCTGGTGCTAACAATGTCTCTGATCGTGATGTAGATATGTTTTATGTATGCACAACTGCACTTAACTAGCTCATTCAATTTGTAAGAGTTTAGAGACATGAGTGGCAAGTGTAGTAAGTAGTAGTACTAGTAGTAGTACTCAAGTCTCAACAGTCACAGTCCTCAACAGTCATATTCTTGATTAAGTTGATTGAATGTGGCATGAAGTCGTTGAAGGAAGACTATATTATTATTAATCAGTGATGACCAATCTGCTGTTATATGTAAATTGTTAAGTAAAAATATGCACATTCATACAAATGAGATTTAAGACTTCCCTCAATTGAATCCTTGCCGGGTTCATTTGTCAGTACGATGGCTTTCACTTTAAGCACATATACTTCAGAACGACCATCCAGCATCAGTAGCTGAGCAAAGTAACCTTTCTGTAAGGGATATCCAGCATCAAACACAGCCACTGTTCCTATTATATGGCGACACCCTCATTTTGATTTCTATATAATAAAGGCTAACAGTTAGTAACAGCATGATCAGAGAAATTTGTATTTTCCATAACTAGTCAGAGCTTTCTTTGGTCATGTGATTAGAAGAGAAGCATTGTACAACATTGTGATGACTGGAAAGATCAAGGGGAAGAGAGGCAGACCAAGAGAAATGATGCTGGATAGATTGAGACGGTGGCATGGATGAAATTGAATATCAGCAGCAGAGTTGATCCAGAACACTAAAAACAGAAATGTGGAGAGACATGAATGCCTACGCCAGCTGGCATGGCACTTGATGTAGTGAGTTCGACTGTGCCGCGACCTGAAATGAAACCAGAAGTGATATACTGCGCCACTCTGCAAAGATCCACTGTGTACCCCCAAAATGGCTATGTAGATTGATAGACGGACCTATTCTGCAGAATCTAACTTGGCGTTTGTTATTGTCACATGATATTTGAATGAATGGTGCTGGAAGCATGAATGGTCTTTACATAGCCATATTTGGGGACACAATGGATCATTCTGGGTTGGCGCAGTATATCATTTCCGGTTTCCCGGGAAGGTTAACCTGGTCAACAAATGCCCGCAAAAGTTGAATGTGTCTGCCTAATGGTGAAAGAACGCAGCTCTGCTGTAAACAGGCACAATGCAGTCACGTCCAAAAAAATTCTCTGGATGAACGCAGCAGAAGAAGAAGATTTCCGGTTTCAGATCAGGTTGCAGCACTACTAGCATACCTAATATAGTTTACTGCCTTCTTTGTACAGTTTAGTGTTTTGGTGGTAGTCTTTTGTCTCATTTGATGGTAGTCTGTTTATAGAACAATTTGTTGCCTTGATGGCAGTCCCTGTTGAAGAAACACTAGTGGCTATAATTTTGTTAGTTGTTATGTTGATGTTTACTAAGATCCTTCTCTTGTGTGGGTGCTTATCAGTGCCTCTAAATTTATTTCACTGATCAGTTTATGAATTAGCATTCACAGGTGTATGAGTAAAGACAATTTGTTACAGAGTGTTGTAAATCATACACTCTACTTCTAGTAGTGCTGGACTAAATTTTGTGTGTGGATTAGCTTTACCTATTAACAGTGTCCCTTGCCATCAGATGAATCCACTCTGACTTCAGAGGTACTTGTAATTAATGTCCCCAAGTCAGTTAAGTGAGGTCAACATTTTAGTCCAACTGTCTGGTATAGGGGTTGAACCCCATACTTTGACATCAGCACACCGAATGTTTAAGAACATGCATTCTTATCCATTCAGCCATGCTGACCTACCTAGAAGTCTGAAACCCAAATCCCCTTCAACATACTCTCCTTGGTACTGTACACACTTTTCTCAGCCATTATTGGAATCGTTTCATGAGCGTCTATTTAGGTTTGGAGTACAGTGTCGCTGTCGCATTCTGCATGTCATCTCATGACTCAAACTGGGTCCCTTTAGGAGACATTTTCAGCTTGGGGAACAGCCAGATATAGCAGTGTCATGAGAGGGGAGAGCCTGATGAACTTTAGAAATATGATGTTTAGCTAAGAAGGTCAAGAACAACCCTACTATATTATTAGATTAGGCTTTATGAGATGGAGTGATTAGACATCCCCTCCTCCTCCTCCTCCTCCTCCTCCTCCTCCTCCTCCTCCTCTTTTATTTGTCCAGCTCAGAGCAAAGCCAGCTGCCTGTTTAATGACACTGTGCACAAAAGCAGTTTCATGACCCATAAATGAAGTCCATGTGTAAAACCTTGTAGCTGAGCCATATATTTGTTATAATTTGTTTGTGCTTTTTGATTATCTAACTCTTGAGTATGATTACCTTGACAGGTAAACTGGCAGATAGTTATCTCCAATGTTTCCAAAAACCAAGAACAGCCTATGGGACCCATCAAAGAAAGGGCACCCAATCTTCCTTCACCTGGGACGTTACAGGTAACAACATTTCATCAAAGAATAGTTCACCACCTGTTACATTGCATCTATCCACCGTCCATCCATCATGTGCCATGCCGATAAGTGTGGGCAGTCATGTTCTGCCATCTCACTCGATCACAAGAGTCGTGGATCAGCTCTGTGTTCCTGTTTCGAAAATGCCACATGGCCAAGCCATCCAGGTATTTACTTCTCGGTCTTCCCCTTGGTCTCTTCCCTTCGATCTTGCCAGTTGTCACCAAGTTCTCCAAGTCATTTCTTCTCATAACATGCCCAAAAATTTTGACTGTCTACGTCTAATGACTCTAATCAGTTTACGATCTTCATTTGTTTCTTGAAGGACTTGTTCATTGGTTTTTCTGTCCGTCCATGGTATTCTTTGCATTTTCCTCAGAAACCACATTTCCACAGCCATCAGCTGTTTTTCAGCTTGACTGCTTATTGTCCACGCTTCACATCCATACAAAAGTACAGGTTCTATGTAGCACTTCAACACTCTTTTTCTCGTTTCAATTGATATCTTTTTATTGGTCAGTATGTTTTTCATCTTGCAAAAGGCTACCTTCGCAATGGCAATTCTTGTTCTAATCTCTTCAAGGCATCTCCCATCAGATGTTATGACTGTGCCGAGATAACTGTATCGATTCACTTGCTTAAGAATATGCCCATTTACTCGTATATCACATTGTGGTATTTCCTTCTTCCCAGTGACGACCATAATCTGTGTCTTCTTAATATTCAGTTCTAACCCTAGTTGTTCACTGTGTGCAACAACCGCATCTACTAAATTTTGCAGGTCCTGTTCATTGTCTGCAATCAAGACTGTATCATCTGCATATCTAATGTTATTGATGTATCGTCCCCCAATGTTGATTCCTTCCATATCTTCTATATTTCTGAAAATATTTTCACTGTACAGGGAAAAAAGATCTGGAGACATTACACATCCCTGTCTCACACCTCTTTTAATAGGCTGATATTGACCTACATCGTTATCAATTCTGATGGCAGCTTGTTGTTTCCAATATATGTTATTTACAAGTCTAAGGTCTTTTCCATCAATTTATAGATCTTCAAGCATCCTTATCATGTCGACGTGTCTCACTTTATCGACAGCCTTTGTGTAGTCAATAAAGCAAAGATATAGATCTTTGTTTACTTCTATAGAACGTTCAATTACTGTTCTCAGTATATACACAGCATTTACTGTGCCCCTGCCTTCTACAAACCCACATTGTTCTCCTATTTCGGGTTGTATTTTCTTCCTAACTCTTTGCATGATAATTCTCAGCAGAATCTTCGTGATGTGGCTCATTATACTAATTGTTCGATGTTGATCGCATTCCAAGGCTCCTGATTTCTTCGGGATTGCAATAAATATAGAATTACATAATTCAGGAGGTATATCTCCAGTATCGTATATTGCGTTCAGCAGTCTGGTGACTTGGTCTATTCCATATTCTTCTAAGGCAGGGGTCACCAAACTTTTTTCATGACGGGCCTGATAACTGGCAAAATGACGAGCGCGGGCCGTATACTCATTCTGTACAATACTTGCGTCGGTTTCCGTGGCGAAGGTCTTACGGACGCGGTTCGTAATCACGTATACCCGCGTTCGACTCATAGATGTGCACGATTTGGCAGCAGACCACGTTGCACTGGTTTTTTACGCTATGGTATGGGTGTCGGTCGTTCAGAAAGCAATGGCAAACTACTGAACGTAAACTTGCCCAGACATCAACAACAGCAAAAAATGCTGGTGTTGACTGCAAACGTCTTGTAAAGGATATGCAACTAACATTAACAATACTTGCAAGCCAGAATGAAAGCTCTGGGGAAAAAAGACAAAAAACTAAGTTAATCATGGGTGAGTGGCATGCAATGCACAAAAAACAAAGACAATCAACATATTTAATTTACTTAAAAAGGTTATCAAAGAATTCAGAACCAATTTCTTCAAGAAAAAGCCTGAAACTGATGATGATTGAGTTAATGTCCCTGAAAGAAGTTAACACCAGAAACGACTGGTTTGAGTACACAAGAAATATCTAAGTCTTTCTCACAGAGTGTTTGCTGATGCATGATGAAGTGTTTGAATAGAGTGTCCAAAATTTGCAAATCTTCCAACTGAGCCCTGATCTGCCCCATCAGACCCTTACTCACTCCAGCCATTTTTTTTTTTTCATCAACAGTAACACCTCAAAGCTGATTGAACTGAAGGTCTTGCAAACATTTTTGCACTTCCATGAAAATGTCTTTTCCAGTTTTTGTTCCATGCATGCTGCAAACGGATGCCAACTCTTCGGTTATCTGAAAGTCCAAATTGACATCACAAATGAACACGAGAAGTTGTGACGTACTCGAGAGATCAGTAGACTCACCCAGCTGCCAGAGAATACCACAAGTTCCTAGTTTTCTCGCGTATCTGTAGCACTATGTTCTCTCCGAGTTCTTCTGTTCTTCGCACAACTGAACTTGCCAAAAGGTTGATAGTTCCAAACAAATTGGCTTTCTCAGGACACATGTCATTTGCAGCTTCCATCATACACTCTTTGATAAAGTTACCATTCAGTAAACGGTTTTCCTCGTTCTGCCATCTTATGCACTATTTTGTAACTTGTACGAGTGACAGATTCATTTTCAGCAAACTCTCGTGAAGAGATTTCTTTGTGTTTCTAAACCATGTTTCATGGACTCATATTTCTCAGTGCGTAATTTTCCAGAACATTTTGAATATATTCATAGATGTTGTGTTTCCTAGTGACGCCGAAGATTGTACTCTTTCAAAACTGCAACACTTTCGCTGCATATTACGCAACTGGTTTTCTGGTCCTTTATTTCCGCAAAGAAATACTTTACTCCCCATTCTTCATTGAAAACGCGACACTCGGCGTCCACTTTTCTTTTCTTAGTAGCCATAATGAAGGGTGATGTACATGGGATCTGAACATGAAAAGGACATTGAATTAAAAACATAATTAAAGACCTATTGAAACACAAGAAAAGCAGAGGACAAGGGGACATCAGTGAAGCTACGGCTCACCAAAGATACATATAAAGTTTATAGGTACCTTTGGTAATAGAATATATCTCATAATAAGGTTTGGAAAATATATAAATAGGGCCAGCCTAAATAAACAGCCTAGAGCAGTGTTTTTCAACCAGGGTTCTGTGAGTAGCAGCCAGGGGTTCCTAACTGCAACATTTCTACCCATCTGGTTTATTACATAAAGTAGGACAGACACTTGGATCATCACACAGAGTTCCTTGAGAAAAGTAAATATTTGCGTAAGGATCTGCTCCAGCAGAAATGTTGAAAAACACAGGCCTAGAGACCAGCTCGATTAACACCTTGACCGGGGAATTCTTCTGAGCTGGGGATAATATTTTCGTAATAACACGAGGATTCTATGGCATTTTTATGCTATGTTTGCTTCTTTATTGCCTCTATTCACACTTGTAGTTCACTTACCTATCACTGTCAAACAAAGAAATCCTTGTTACATACCTATACAATGGATGACTTGCAAAATGAAGTAAATATTTCTGGAGCATCGAACCTGTGTTAATAGACGGATGCATCTGGGGCAGGGAAGATGTGTGTGTGTGTGTGTGTGCTCGTGCGTGCATGTGTTCGTGTGTGCATGCATGCCATGGAAACCATGGTATCGTCAGAGCGTAGGCTGCTCTACCACGAGCCTGGAAAGAACATGGGATGGTGCGAAGAGCATACATTACAATGAACAAGAAAATCTAGATACAATAATTTATAATCGAAAATAGTAAATTTAAGACACATAGCAGCCAGGAGGTCTGCGCATGTATGAAGATCTCCTATTATATTAATATAATATTTACATTTAAATTGTATGATAACGTCTCGTGTTTCAAAAATTTATACCAAGCAAGTTCAAGTACCGTCAGCCGGCCAGATAAAATTACGTCGCGGGCCGGATCCGGCCCTCGGGCCGTAGTTTGGTGACCCCTGTTCTAAGGCATTGATCATTTCTACTGTGATGTTTTCTGTTCCCGGAGTCTTGCCAGTTTTCATATGGTTAAGAGCATTCTGAACTTCCATCTTCAAAATTGATGGTCCTTAATTATTATTCCGATGATCATATTGTTCAACTCTTGTATCATCATAAAGGTCTTTCATATAATCTGATCACACGTAAAATCTGATCTTTTTCTATTATGATTTTGCCATCTTTGGTCTTCCTTGCAATTTTCCTCAAGCCATGTTTCTTTTGCCTCTGCATAGCTTCCTAATTTTCCTGTGAATCTCTTCATATTTTTCCTTGTTATTTGTGTTATTTCTTCTTACTTCCATGAGTTTTAAAATGTCTTCCGTCATCTATTTCTTGTGTTGTATTATCTTTACTTTTTGGGACGCAGAGGTGTTTCCAAGGCACCAGGGCCGGGTTATATACTGGCCAAGACCTATTGACGCGTCCTCGTCGAGCGTCCTGGGCAACAGGTCCCTTTAGGGTCCTGGCTAAGGTTAGTAGGATCGCCGATTCCTCCGAAGTCGGAGAGTGTCTTCCTGTACGGGAGGAACCACCAGTCTGCACACCAATAAGCCAGACATGGGACAACGGATACTCACGCAAACCTCAAGTCCTGTATGACATCACACTGATGTTGGACAACAGGATGCCTTCATCCGACATACAGGACTTCGCGTTGGAGCTCAAGCCAACGAACACAAGCAAGCAAGCATCTTTACTTTTGGGATGGTTGTTTCCACAGCTTGGTTGACTGATTTCTTTAATATTTCCCATTGGTCACTGACGTCTTGAAATTATATTTCCATATCTGACAATGCATCAAATCTGTTCTTGACCTCTACGTTGAATTTATCTTTTATTTCCTTACTCTTCAGTGCATGTAGATCAATTTTTTGTGTTTCTTGGTGAATATTTGACGTTCATTAATTTTATATGTAAATTGCTTAAGATTAATCTATGGTCTCTGTAGCAGTCTGTGCTTGGTATAGGTTTTGCGACTTTTAAGGCATTTCGAAATCTTCTGTTGATGAGAATGTAATCAGTCTGATTTATGATCTTATGATGAGAACTCCTCCATGTCCATAATCTTCTTGGGTGCTGTTGATACCAAGTGTTTCCAATAATCAAATCATGCTCTTTTGCCCACTGTACAAGTCTGCAACCTCTTTCATTCTATTCCCCTAGTCCACATGTGTCAAAATCAAGGCCTGCGGGCCACGTCTGGCCCGCCGTACAATCATATCAGGCCCGAGAGGTCTCAACGGACGTACAAATATATTTGGCCCAAGAGAGAATTTCAGGCAAATATTTGTTATGGTCACGATATAAAGTGCAAATCAAATTCCCTAATTAGCAGCCTTCCGAATGATAGGCTACATGAGAGCGTTCTCGCTTCGATCAGAATAAACGAAAATAAAAGTTGTGTAGTGAGTTAGTGTTCAACATTATAGTTACCTAGCAACGTTCAGATGCTCGTTTTGGATTGGCGCATAAAAATGAAAGTAGTGTAATGCCCGGATATTACATCACCTTTTCCCGCTACGGTTAACCTGATATCAATCAAGCGTCTATCGGTAGATGCACAATCTTTTTTATAAATCAAAGCTAGCCTTTAAAATAGCCAAGAGAAAAGTTGATTGTGAAAACAGAGCCTTTCAAAGCCGCTGGGAGGCTGAATATAGGTTTACTGATATTGGCGGTAAACCTGTGTGTCTAATTTGTGGAGATAATGTGGCTGGGATCAAAGAATATAATCTGAGACGGCACTACGAGACTAAACATCAAGACTCCAGTTTGAATGTTACAGAAGAAATATTGGACATGAAATCCATGCATGGGACAATGACAGGAAATGACATTTTTAACAACATATGTCAAAGTTTAACCAACATGAACCTGCCTTGGGACAAAACTCATTAGACTGACAACAAATGAGCACCGGAGATGTGTGGTGAAAAAAGTGGACTAGTTGGAAGGATGCGGTTAAAGATGCAGGAGAACTGTGCTGGTGAATTGATAGCATATCAATGCATCATACACCAAGGATCGCTGTGTCGGTAAAGTCCTCAACATAGGAAGATGTAATGAGCATTGTAACACAAACCGTCAACTTTATCAGGAGCCTAAAGGTTTAAATCACCGCCAATTTCAGTCTTTTATGCAGGAAATAGAGAGGGCGTTCAGTGAAGTGCCTTATCATACAGAGGTGCGGTGGCTGAGTCGGGGAAAAGTTCTCAGTAGAGTTTTCCAGCTGATCTAGGAAATCTGTCAATTCATGGACAGTAAAGGAAAAGATTCCACAGTTGTTCGTGATAAAAAGTGAAAATTTGAGTTGGCGTTCCTGTCTGATATAGCCACTCGTCTCAACGAATTGAACCTGCAGCTCCAGGGACTGGATCACTTTATCACTGATATGCATGATGCAGTGAAGGCATTTCAAGTGAAGCTGTGCTTATGGGAGACACACATACACAAATGCAACCTGTCTCACTTTTCTTGTTGCCAGGCAATGTTAAACCAAGTCAACGGTATGGTGTTTCCCAATGCAGAATTTGCTGAAAAACTTAGCTAACTTCGCGTTGAGTTTCGCGCGGCTCTTTAGTTATTTTGAAGTACAGAAAAGTAATTTCGAGCTGTTTCGTAATCCATTTGCCATAGATGTGGAAACAGCACCTGTAAATTTGCAGATGGAGTTAATAGAGCTGCAGTGTAAAGGGCCACTAAAGGCAAAGTACGACACTGTGGGGTCTGCACAGTTCACTCGTTTCATTTCTGAAGAGATGCCCCGGCTTCGTCTACATGCGGATCGAATCTTGAGCAGGTTTGGTAGCACATATCTGTGTGAGCAGCTGTTTTCTGTGATGAAGATTAACAAAACAACACACATGAGTCGTCTCACAGATGAACACTTGCAGTCCATCATGAGAATCTCAATGACGCAAAACATTACAACCAACATAAACGAACTTGTAGCCAAGAAAAGATGCCAAACATCGTGCTCTGACAAACTGACATAAGAGTGAAAATGTGAATACCAATGATGTTTTATTATTAAAACCTTTTTTTCTGTTTTAAGTTATATTATTGTTTAGAAAAGGTTTAATTTTCAGCTTATTAAATGTTTATCCTGTCCGGCCCGCAACTTTATGTGTGATTTGAGTTGTGGCCCGCTGAGCGATTGAGTTTGACACCCCTGCCCTAGTCCATACTTGCCTTCTATGCATCCGTCCTGCTGATTTCCAACTTTGTGATTCAAGTCACCCATTATGATAGTTACTTCAGAATTCTTGCATTTGTTGAAGGCTTTCTCTAAATCATTATAAAATTCATCAATGCTGTCATCACTACTGTCTGCTTTTGGTGCATAAACTTGTATGATGTTGACATCAAAAGGTCTTCCACTCAACTTCACCAGTAACACTCTGTCTGATACAGTCCAATATCCTTTGATCGATTTTGCTCTCTCTGTATCCAAGATAATTGCTATTCCTCGGTGTTGTTTCTCTCCACCAGAATAGATTATTTTATATTCCTCAGATGTTATAATGCCCATTCCTATCCATCTGGCCTCACATATACCTAACAGGTTAATATTTAATCTTCTCATTTCATTCTTAATGATATCAAATTTTCCATCCTCACTCATAGTTCTTACATTCCAAGTTCCTACTTTCAATGTTGATATTCTTTTGCACTCAGTCGCCTGATGACGGTCTGGAGTCACCTGATGCCCTACCGGGCGAGGCTGCTCCTATGGAGCACCCATTTACGCTGTTTCTCTGATTATCGATAAGACTGCAGTACATAATATTCTTGGCATTTGTAAAGAAAGTAGTTTGCCATTGCTTTCCTTCCTAACAGTGACCATACTGGTCGATGACCGTAGCCATTGTCTCCCCCAAAAAAAGAGATCCTCTGCCTACCGTCGTGAAGCTGGAGACCATAACCTACAACTATCTGTTGGCTGCTCTTCAACTTCATCCACCACCTGCACCCATGGCTTCACATAACCCTTGATCGGGGGGGGGGGGGGGGGGGGGGGGGGGGGGGGGGATAAACGGCTGGTACCACTTGGCATTGAGACTTTTCTTCTGGCTGGTGAAGATGACGGAGCGGCTATGAGAATGCCCTGAGTACTGTGATATCAGTTCTTGACTCAACTCATGGACACTGAATAGAGTTGAAATGATGTGAAGCCGTGGAAGATGTAGTTTCTCATAGAATGCTAAGAACCCCATGGACAGCTAAGCAGATCAATATCCAAGTACTGCAAGACAGTTGGTTACACATTGTTGATTTTTTTTAATTATGAGAAGAGAGAGTCTGAACAAATGTGTCACAACTGGGAGGATCAAGCAAGTTAGAGACAAGCTGATAAAGGCAGACAGTGTTGGATGGGATGACAAAAAGAACAATTAGCAGTTTCTTTCCCCCGTTCGCTCAATTTGAGCTAGAGAGTAGTCCACACTGGAATGATTTTTGTGTGTGGGCCAGCTTTCCCAGCCATCAGGTAAACCCACTCCGACTTCTGAGGTACTTGTAATTTACGTCCCAAGTCAAGAACGAGAAGTCATCGTTTATGTCCAACTGACCAGTGTAGGGACAGAACCCACTACCCTGCCTTCACCACACTGGAAGTTTAAGAGAGAGAACTTGTAACACTTTGGCCACACAACTTCAACAGTTGGCAGTCAAGCTCTGTGAGAGAAGATACAGGCTAGAAGTGTTCTATACAGGCTCTATGCCCGAAGTGTTTTCCTCTAATCCTGAAGTGTTTTCCTTTATGCCTGAAGTGTTTTCATCTATGCCTGAAGAATTTTCCTCTATGTCTGAAGTGTTTTCCTCTATGCCTGAAGTGTTTTCCTCTATGAGTGAAGCATTTTCCTCTATGAGTGAAGTTTTTCCCTCTAAGAGTGAAGTGTTTTCCTCTACGCCTGAAGCATTTTCTTCTACGTCTGAAGCGTTTTCCTCTATGAGTGAAGTGTCATTGATTTTTCCAGTTGTCATGAGGTTCTCCAATGCCTCTCTTCTCATTATATGACCAGAGAACACTGTTTGTTGTGGTTGTGTTTAGTGTTATACTTTCGGCAGCCTCTTCCAGGCAATTATTGTTTACTACTCTGATCATCTGAGGAGTGGCTGGATTGCTGGGTTCTCTCTCCTTTGTGAGACCCAGGTTTGAATCCTTGGTAAGATGTGATTTTAGTCTGTGTCAGGAGCAAAAATAAAATCCTAACTTGCAAAGTTTTTGGCGACTGCACTAGCCAGGTGGCCTTAATTCCCAAGGCTTAAGACCCTGATGTCCTTCACAGCAATGTACTATAGGCAGTAGATGACAGCTTTCTTTATTTTATAAACGATTGATCATCCAAGGTATTTGTCTGAGAACCCACATCTCTGCTGCCTTCAGGCTTTTCCTACATTGTTTTATGTTGGCCTTTTTTGACAGTGAAAAATACACTGTGCAAGATTGTAAATGAGTTAAATATGTTATGTTGCACAGCAAGCTAAGGATATGTATTCCTGAGAGGATTGTGAAACTTGTTCAACACCAGTGGGAGAACTATGGTCAAGGCAGACATGTGTTGGTTGGATCATTGGTCTTTAATACTGGTAAGTTTTGTGTGTGTGATTTCTTGGCAAGTTTATGTTCAGTAGTGTGCCATTACTTTCTGAACAACTAGCACTCATATCATTTTATAAAAACCAATGCAAGGCAATTGCTGCTAAATCACCTGCAGCAGTGTTTCGAACACAGTATGTGGGATTACAAATTGTGTCTGTAACCGCCTTCGCCACAGAGCTGGTGGTAAGTTTTAGCATTGTGCAAATGTAGAAACCTTGGTTTCAGTGAAAGATAAAACTCCAAGGACCACTGAGTGAACTTAAAAATACATTTAAATTCATTCAAGAGACACAATATAGCAGGTATAGACAAATTTCCAGCGAACGAAAGAAGAAGAAGAACATAAGGGTTTTAAAAATATAAGGCTCCATGTGCAAGCTGCACACATTTAAAATGTACCATGAGGCAAGTGCTCTGGCAAAATTGTTAGAACTTTGGTAACCTATGAAATCTTTCTAGAGGGAGTAATGTTACATAAATGCATGCATCAGTCAGAGCTCCTTTCTTCTTTTGCCATCAATGTTTGCTATGCTTGGTGCATGGCATCCATTGTAGTGTGCAGATGTCCGCTTTCCAGGCCCCAGAGATAACAAGGCTTCACACACTCCCCTTAGAAGAAGAATGATAATTTACTTGTCTTCATGCATGCAAGGATGATGAATATATATTTGGGTGATGATGATGTGCTGAAGAGAGTAAAATACTTGAAATAATTTATTTTCGTTGGGGGTATAGAAACTTGATCAGTGGGGCAGATTTTATTAGAAGACAGCCAGTGAAATGGTTCGGTCACATAACTAGGCTACCAACTAACAGTATTCCACAACAAGCAATTATGTCCAGACCAAATGGAAGCAGAAGAGGCCGGCCATGGAAACGATGGACAGAGGGAATAACAGAGTCCATGGGAATATCGATATACGAAGCCCATAAACAGGCACTCTCCTGCTGTTTATGCTTCACCTCGACACCGCAAAGTACAAGAGGAACAGGATGAGTTGAAATGATGATGAGAAACTTGATTGAATAGATGGAAAGTGTAGACCATGGATTGAGTGTTGAGGTTATAATTACGAACGGTTGAAAGAGTGGGCAGTTGGAAAGCAGAATTGTTAATACATATTTATCATAACGTGTATATATGCATGGAGTCAAGGTGGTATAGTGATTAGTGGATTTGCCTGGCAATTTAGTGGTCTGGTTCAATCTCCAGTAAGTGCAGAATTACTTTTTCTGACCAGTGAAGCTCAATTTGAGCAACAAAGACAAATACAAACGATTGCATGATTTATTGCCTGGCATATTTGCTGCAGTGAAATATGTCAGGCAATAAATCATGCAATCGTTTGTTTTTGTCTTTGTTATTAAAATTAACTAAGGGAAAACAACGTTTTGATTCAACTCAGTTATATTAACATAGGTTTTTTACAATTTTGTGGGAGTGCATGGTGATGAGGACAGGGTTTTGCCATCCCACCTCACATGAAGTGTCAAGAACTCAAATTGCATCCAGGCACACGCACCACTTCATTCACACTTCAACGAAACGTAATGTGTGAATGGACAATCTATGTTATTTCAGGCGAACCTGCTATCTTTACATACATACGATCAGGCGGTAATTGCCCGCTTAAATATACATATCGCCTTTCCTCGCAACAACCCATACATACTCACACTCGCGAATTATAACATGCGCTCTTGTACACTACACAGTGGCTTTAAGAAAACAATCAGACGTCCTGTCTGGAAGACTGTCGGGTCCTGTCTAAATAACCTCAGTCCAGTCGCTGCCTTGTCGTACTAAACTTCGTGTGGTCAGCAAAACCTTGTGCTGTCCCACTCGTCACGTAGTACAGTAGTCCTGTCTGTGTCAACACTGGGTTGTCCTACTGCTAACTCTGTTTACGGGTGTTGTCCTGTGAACTAGCATCCCCCGCCCCATCCTCGGGGTTAGCCCCGCTAATGTCCTAGATATGACACTTCGTGTCCTCATCTCAGTTCTTTCTTATAACTGTCCTCAGTTATCCCATGCAGTCTATCTCTATTCTATCTACTCCCTAGTAGAGGTCCTTATCTACGTCCTATCTGTTCTTACCCCTTATTCTGTCTCCTGTCCTATCTATGTCCTATTGAACACGTTGACATGAGGACCCAACACTTCACACCCTAATGGCAGCCTTTGCTATGGGGCTACATTTTTATTAAAGGGTGGGATGTATGTGATGGTAACATAGTCGTACATGTTTACAGTTGTTTCTCCGTTTTGTTTGTGCTAGATGGAGAAGGCTTACAGATTCAGGTGGACAGGCTGGACACCAGGGCAAATGTGTCGCTGACCACTGCAGGCCTAGCTGGTGTGGCTATCAGTTTACAGGTAGATGGTGCGCTGTTTGAATACATTATGTTAATTCTGCGTGTGTTATATATCAAGCAAGTGTACTAGCTAATGTTTAATGTTAAAGGGTTGGCGTGTAAAATACAAATGTTAATGTACCTTTTCCTACCTTTTTTTAACATTTTTCTTCCTCCTCTACTTCTTTTTCTTCTTCCTCATCCTCTACTTCTTGTTCTTCTTCCTCTTCTTCTTGTTAATTTTTCCGCCTCTACTTCTTTTTCTTCTCCCTTCTCTTCTTCTTCTTCTTCTTCTTCTTCTTCTTCTTCTTCTTCTTCTTCTTCTTCTTCTGCTCCTTATTCTTCAATTTTCTTTTTGGTGAAGAGCATCACACTCAGTTACAGATAAAGAGCTCCGGTGCATACCTTGGGGTGTATTGGGTATATGGTGCTGGCCCCATATTGTTATGCGCCAGTCAACACTTGATGGTTGATGTGGTCAGTGTCACCGGGCCGACTTTACTTCCCAGGGTATTTCAAGGAACCCACATTTTTAGTTACAAAATCCACCTTGATTGGGGGGGGGGGGGGGCAAACACATGACCACTGAGTTGCAAATCAGGCATGTTAGCTACTAAACCGCTGTACACTTTGTTATTCACCATTTAAAACTGATGCCAGTGTACCTGATTTCTGCATCTATTTGTGCAGCGTTGACTACCTCCCAGCAGATTCCCTCCAAGCTCTTCAGCTTTATCCTTCCTAACAATTTTGTCTTGGAATTGGGCTTTCATCTCCTGTTTTTTGTCCTTGTATGAAGCTTAGGTATACAAGCTTATCATTTGCAATCAATGGTTCTTGTAAATCTGCCAGATCTATTCTAGGAACTAAAAAAAAACTAGACAGTGTCTTGGGCAACAGCAGCTCCAAAGCTGAACTCTCTTGTGGCAATTACTACTGCAAACTGAATGCGCTTGAGTGAGGCAAAGTTGTCTTTAGTACATCGAGCCCAGATCAAGATGTGTAAACACTCATTTGAATTCTGAGTTTTTCTGAAACACACATCTACTAAGTAGTTTAGTGTCAGACAGCCTGTCATAAATTAGCAAAAGATATTTCTCTAGCTTGTCACTGTTGAGCCATGTGTGTAACATCTTGTCATGAGAAATTATTGATGTATAGCGAAGCTTATGACAGGCCACAGACCGCCACAGCATTATTGCAATGTCCACCTCCATCATTCCAGCAGATCCTGTGAAATTATCACAGTATGGAAGGTGTTCTGCCTTTCGTGCTTCAAATTCATCTGGTTTGTCTCTGCAAAGTGTTTTACCAGTGGCTTCACACACCTGACAATATGTGGACATAACATGCACATCTATGCAAGGTCCTGTGAGAACATCCACTGCACAGCCAACTCCAATGTGGAATGTGTGGCCTCTAGTCAGCCAAGTGCCATAAAAGCTGACACTAATATCTAGCACATCATTGTATGTAGAGTGGTGCCTGACTGCTGTGAATTAATCTGCCGAACATACTTTACAATTTGAGAGAAAACAGTGTCCTCCAGATCTTCTATCTTTGAATATAGTTTATTCGCTTTGTTGTGAAATGTTTTGTGATGAAAACCTTGCAGGTTCATATTTTCACAAAAATTATTGAATGTTGTTGCACCCATGCCACAAACTTATGCAGAATAAAAAGACTGACTGTTGATGGCAAAAGATCTATCCCCGTCATTACTTCTTGCAGCTAGGTATCTTCCACACACTACTTCTTCACAACGAGCAGTAAACCTCTGCATGCACAGCTAATCCTTTGGCTTTCTTGCTGTTAGTTTTAAAAATAAGACTAATTACATACTGGACAACATAACGTTTTGATGATTTCATCATCTTCTGAACAGTCAACTACCCCTCTGTGTTCCAGTTTTTTTGTATACGTTGTCATCAACAGAAACATACTTGCTGCTAGAGGAGGTCATATATTCATATGTATTTCTTGTAAATTGGTTTAAGGTTTTTTTTCTGCCATAAAAGAATCACTTCCACAACTTTGAGAAGACACGATGGTACTGAATCATTCAGATTCACAGTCAAAAGACTTGGAAGTGCCTTGTACTGTTTAGTGTTGAGGCTAAACAGTTTAGCTGGGTCGCATTAAGAATTTTCTGTAATGTTTACGACATTCAGGTAGACTTTCGGTGCTTATGAGCATTTGCCAGTTGTAGATTGTGAGATTTCTTGTGTTGAGCAGCTGGCTTGATGTTGGATTTCTTGGAACAAGGCATTTTTCAATTCAGCATGTCAATCAGTCGCAAAGTGTAAACATAACAAAATGACTATCTTGGAAGAAATTGGATAACCACATGATCAGTTTCAGCCAGTTTCATATATGGAAGTTTCCGGAAAATTGTTGAGGTGAAGAAACAACTGTATATTGGAGAGTTCCCATTACAGGATTCCTAAGTTTCACAAACAATTCAGGGGAGAGAATGACAATTAAAATGGTACATAATACATGTGCAAATACCGTTACTTTGGTTTGAAAAACCGTCAATTTCGTAACAATTTTCAATAAGTAGACAATTTGACACCTAGGGTAGGTTAAGTAAAATATGGATATTGCATTAAAATAACATTTTAAAACAAAAGCAAGAACCAAATCTGATTGAAGACATGCTAAGGTGTGTAAAAATGAACTATTCCAAAAATAGCCGACCCAACCCAAATTCATTATTTTTGTTTTCTGCGCACATCACCTTAATTATAATTTATCATCATCTACCAGGTTCTCTGCAGAACATTGCTCTCATCATGGCATGCCAACAAGACTCTCAATCTTGTTCCAGTTCCTCTGCCTCCAGAATTTTCATGCCTAGCGTGTCTTTAATGTCCCATGTCTACTGTTGCGTTGTGGACCCCTGCCTCTTCTGTTAAGAACATGCCTTCTTTCAGTTAGCTGTGATCTCCCTGGCCAAGCGATTAACGACATTGTTCATAATCCAGTATATCCACGTGGGGAAAACAGCAGCTGCGAGAATCTGCAGTGGTTTGCGCCACTCTGGTAACTTACGGGGGTATGTGAGCTGGTCGTTCAGAAAGCAATGGCAAAACAGCAGCTGAAAAATGCTGGTGTTGACTGCAATGTCCTGTAAGGGATATGCAACATTAATAATAATAATAAATCAATAATATTTAATGTTTCCATAACACTGGTTAATTTCATAAACTGTGAATTTTGTTGTTGCTACATTTTTTCTAGGTGACCAACGATGCAGTCGATGAGATAGCTGTCCCCGCTGAAGATTACGTGCACGCGTTAGAGGTAATTGTGCCTGGTGTTTCTGTCGTTGTGTTTACTGCAGTGTTCTTATCACATTCCCTATCATTCAGCGTCATGATTGCCTTTTTCTGTAGTTCTATATCCTGATTGCTTTTTTGCTACAGCTCAGTGTCCTAATCGCCTTACTCTGTAGTTCAATGACTTTATCACCTTTCTCTGTAGTTCTATATCCTGTTTGCTTTTTGCTACAGCTCAGTGTCCTGATCGCCTTTCTCTGTAGTTCAATGACCTTATGATCTTTCTGTACAGTTCTATATCCTGATTGCTTTTCACTATGGTTTAGTGTCCTAATCCATCAATCCATCCATCATGTGCCATGCCGGTAAGTGTGGGCGGTCATGTTCTGCCATCTCACTCGATCACCAGAGTCGTGGATCAGCTCCGTGTTTCTGTCTCGACCATGCCACATGGCCAAGCCATCCAGGTACTTGCTTCTAGGTCTTCCCCTTGGTCTGTTCCCCTCGATCTTACCAGTTGTCACCAAGTTCTCCAGATCATTACTTCTCATAACATGCCCAAAAAATTGTGACTGTCTACGTCTAATGTCTCTAATCAGTTTACGATCTTCATTTGTTTCTTGAAGAACTTGTTCATTGGTCTTTCTGGCTGTCCATGGTATTCTTTGCATTTTCCTCAGAAACCACATTTCTATAGCCATCAGATGTTTTTCAGCCTGACTGCTCATTGTCCAAGCTTCACATCCATATAAGAGCACAGGTTCTATGTAGCACCTCAACACTCTTTTTCTTGTTTCAATGTTTCAATTGTCCTAATCACATCCTCTTATAATTCAATGCCCAGATCTCATGCTCTTCTTTCATTGTCTTCATGACATTCTCTGTCTTTCATTGGCATACATAACTTCTCATTTCTCAACTCATTCACCACTTGAATAACGAAGACACAAACCATAAATTGTATGATTTATTGCCTGGCATATTTTGCTGCATCTCGTCAGGTACATACTGCAGAAGTCACACAACATAGGGTAAAATAACCAGATACATCTTTCAAGCTCAATTATACACATGTTCTCACAGTAATATCAATTGTTTACCACGGTAATTTTAAATTGACTATCATGTCATTATGTTTGCACAAAACTAGCCTACGTAGATGAATCATTATTGCTTCTGCAAACTTTAACAAATGACTATTTTTTGTATGAAACAACACATGAAAAGCGCTGTCTCTATCAATTACATGACCGGTTCCCAAGACCTGACGTGCATTGATGATGCCGGAAGTTTATAACTGTGGTGTGTCAGCCTTCCCATGATCCCATCGCCTGTGTGTAGTATCTTGTCAATCCGCTGGGTATGTGTTCAATAACCCTGCTGTATAACTGCCGCTCTGCTCTGCCGATGTGAACTGGTAAATGCAGTTGGATTTGGCGTACAGAGGGGTAGATTCTTTTACCACTGGGTAGGAATAGTTGTGGTTCTGTACCTAATAACTGGAGTTGCAGCACAGAATGTTTGGCCGACTGCTGTAATGAGCCAGTCCTGTAGATGTTGCATTATGTTATCCCCTCGAAAGGTTAGCTGGATAAATACCTTGAACTTAGGGACTGTAGTTACGTCTGGTTTTGGTTTCGGCTGTTGGCAGTGGCGCTTTATAAATCCTGTGGAGTACCCATTCATGTGTAAGATATTCTTCAGAGTTTCAGTTTCCTCCGTCAGTGTGTCTTGGGTGCATATCTTCCTTGCACGGTCAAACAGGGTCTGTACTAAGCCCTGTTTGTACTGGACAGGTGCGAAGCTCTGAAAATTTTAATATTGGCCAGTCCATGTTTCTTTGTGGTACACCAATCTTTGAATTGTGCCGTCTGTTCTACGTCTCATTAGGATATCCAGGAACGGCAGCGCTTCGTTGTGTTCGTGTTCCATAGATAGAGATATGTTTTTATGCGCCTTGTTCAAAGCCTGGAAAGATGTTGCTTGTAGCTCGTCTGTGATGATAATTAATATATCGTCCATACAACAATGGTAGAAGACCAAGTTTTTAATGTCTGAGGATCTCTTCTAAATGTGCCATGAAGATGTCCACTGGAATAGGACCAAGAGGACTCCCCATGGCCACTCCATCAATTTGGCGGTATGACTTATTCAGTAAATTGAATTTTATATTGGCAGTTCATAATAATAGTAGCCTCTCCAGAAAAGATGTTAGTATACCTAGTTTTAGTTGTTTGTCTCTAATGCGTTTGCTGATTATTTTCACTGTCTTATCTAATGGAATGTTGATGAATAAGGAGGCTATATCCAATGGATGCCATGTGTTTATTATTTATGTCCATAGAATCCAACAACTCCACCAGTTTGAATGTATCTCTGAGTATTTTTGGATTAAACGACTGTCGTACTAGCTTTAAAATTTCAGGTACTGGCTTCAAAATTTCAGCTAGCCATCTTGTCATCCGGTGTTGTGCAGAGTTAACCATGGACAGGATTGGTCTTAGCGGGATTCCGGGCCTGTAAAGTTTGGGTAGACCGTACATTTGGGAGCCACGTTGTGTGAGCATTTTTGCAGTGGCCTCACTGATAAGTCCCTCATTCACAAGTGACTGGATCTCTTTTCTCATTTTTGCATCCAGGTCCTCCGACTTGTTTACTGTTTGATCTAACCTGAATTTAGATTCATCCGATAATATCTCTTAAATTTTTCTCTGGTAGTCTGACATGTTCATCAATATTGCACCACTTCCTTTGTCTGGTTTCAGTAATACAAGGGTTTTATTAGCCTTTAATACTTTTAATGCAGTAAGGTGTTCGTTGGTCAGTGGACATGTCTGTTTAAAGGGTGTTGGGCTGTCATGTCTCGCCATCTCACTCGATCAACAGAGTTGTGGATCAGCTCTGTGTTCCTGTCTCGACCATGTCACGTGGTCAAGCCATCCAGGTATTTACTTTACTGCCTTCCTTTTGCTCTTTTCCCTTCAATCTACCATTTGTCACCAAGTTCTCTAATTTATTTCTTCTCATAACGTGACCAAAACATGACTGTCTACGTATAATTTCTCTAATCAGTTTACGATCTTCATTTGTTTATTGTAGGATATTGTCATTGGTTTTTCTGTCTGTCCATGGTATTCTTTGCATTTTCCTCAGAAACCACATTTCCACAGCCATCAGATGTTTTTCAGCATGTTTGCTCATTGTCTACGCTTCACAACCAGAAAAAAAGCACATGTTCTATGTAGCACCTCAACACTCTTTTTCTTGTTGTAAATTACATCTTTTTATTGGTCAGTATGTTTTCCATCTTGCAAAAGGCTACCTTTCTTGTTCTGATCTCTTCAAGACATTTCCCATCAGATGTTATGAGTGCCCTGAGATAATTGTACCGATTCACTTGCTTAAGAATATTCCCATTTACTTATATATTCATTATACTCATTCAGTATACTCATTGTGATATTTCGTTCTTCCTAGTGACGACCATAATCTATGTCTTCTTACAATTTAATTCTAACCCTAGTTGTTCACTGTGTGCAACAACCGCATTTACCCATTGTTGCAGATCTTGCTCATTGTCTGCAATCAATACTGTATCATATGCATATCTAATGTTATTGATGTTTCTTCCTCCAATGATGATTCCATTCATTTCTTCTACATTTCTGAAAATATTTTCACTGTACAAGGAAAAAAGATCTGGAGACATTACACATCCCTATTTCACACCTCTCTTAATAGGCTGATATTGACCTACTTCATTAGCAATTCTTATGGCAGCTTGTTGTTTCCAATATATGTTTTTTACAAGTCTAAGGTCTTTCCCATCAATTTGTAGATCTGCAAGCATCTTTATCATGTTGACATGTCTTACTTTTTCGAAAGTCTTTCTGTAGTCAATAAAGCAAAGGTGTAGGTCTTTGTTTACTTCTACAGAACATTCAATTAATGTTCTCATTCATTATTTACTGTACTCTTGCCTTCTACAAACCCACATTGTTCTTCTCCTATTTTGGGTTAGTTAGGTGTCAGGTCTTAGTCAGATATGACTGAGCTACCGTATAACAGTAGACGGTATTACCTGCTTTCTGTTAGCGCCGAATGTTGGGCGGCGCTTACCAAACCCGACACCCCACATTGTGCCAACGGCTTCGGGCGGAAGAACGCAATTGGGAGGGTACAAGCCTTAACCTGGTGCGAGGAAATGCAATCTAAAGACAAAATGTCATGGCATTGCAGACTAGGCCCTAAGCCTTTGTTGGCGGCCGGTCTAGGATTGAAGCTCCGACAGGCGGACAGTTAGAACATTGCTTTGCTGATCCGGCAGCTTCTGCAGCTTGTCTTGTTCCAGATGTAGAAGTGTTACCTTTCCTCTAGAGTGAACTAGGGAGGCCGAGAGAGGGATCATGCTGCATGGGTAACACACAATCTCTATATTTTAGCCCAGGCTTTGTGCTATGGAGAGGCAATACTCCATCCCTGGTCTTAACTGGTCTCGGAATCAAAGCGAGAGGCAACTGTTATGGGTTATAAGTCCCTGTCAATTGGCGTAGACATGGGGCGCCACGCGTTGCCTCTGACGGTGGGAGACACCTACAGGTGTCACTGATCAGCTACCGCCCGCCTCAAGCTGGGCATCCCCCAGCCAATTGGGTGCTGATCCGCCACAGCCTGCCTGCTTCAATGGGTGCTTGGGGCTAGGACAAAATCTGAATCGCAGGCTGTAAAACCAATGCACCAGGTACAAATAAAAAGAAAAATAGAAACCTCAAGCTACGGCTTGCAACCTGGAACGTGAGAACCATGTGTCCAGGATTTTCCACTGACTTGACCAATATTGACGATGTGAGAAAAACGGCTGTGATTGATGCCGAACTCAATCGTCTTAACATTGATATTGCTGGCCTGCAGGAGACTCGCCTCGCTGAGGAAGGGTCACTCAGGGAAAACAATTACACCTTTTTTTGGAAGGGTAGAGGGCAGGCAGAAAAAAGGCAACATGGTGTGGGCTTTGCAGTGAAGAATTCGCTACTGGGAATGATTGAAATTCCAGCAGGAGGAAATGAAAGACTATTATCCCTGCGCTTGGCAACCTCTTGTGGTTTTGCCACCATTATTACTGCATATGCACCGACACTCGATTCCTCTGATGATGTGAAGGATTCGTTCTATGAGGAGTTAGACTCCGTGATCAAGGCAGTTCCAAAATCTGACTACATTTATATGCTCGGTGATTTCAATGCTCGTGTGGGCAAGGACTTGAGTTCATGGCCAGTGTGCCTTGGAAAATACAACATCGGTCGCATGAATGAAAATGGGCAAAGGCTGCTGGAGCATTGCACCAGAAATGACCTATGTATTACAAACTCCTTTTTTAAAACAAAAGAGATGCATAAGGTCACATGGAAACATCCAAGATCCGGCCATTGGCACCAGCTGGACTTCATCATCACACGGAGACAACATCTGAACCATATATCATTGACTCGAAGTTACCACAGTGCTGACTGTGATACGGATCATTCTTTGGTTGTTGCAAGGGTTAGACTGAGACCAAAGAGAATCTACACAGCTAAACACAAGTCTAGCCCCAGGATTAATAATATTAACACTCACGATCCTGAAAAGTGCTTTCAGTTTCAACAGCAACTTGAAGACGCTTTCACTGATACACTAGAAAATTGTACAGTAAATGAAAAGTGGGATCAACTTAAGGAAACTCTTTATAAAACTGCCATAGGGGTTTACGGCACTGTGGATAAGAGGAGGACTGGTTTGCGGCAAACAGCGAGACTCTGCAGCCCTTGATTGTTAAGAAGAAGATAGCTGTCTTAAGAAACAAGGAAAGACCAACGCGTAACACCCTGAGTGAGCTAAGGCAAGCTAGGAAGGATGTGCAAAAGGCTGCCAGGCAGTGTGCAAATGATTATTGGATCAAGTTATGTGAGCCCATTCAAATCGCAAGTGATAAGGAAAACATAAGAAGCATGTATGAAGGAATAAAGAAAGCCTGTGGTCCAATGATCAAAAGAAGTGCACCATTGAAAACCTTGACTGGAAAAACCATCACTGATAAGAAACAGCAGATGGACAGATGGGTAGAGCACTATTTGGACCAAACTAGCGGATGATGCCCTCAACGCCATAGAGGCCCTACCGACTCTTGACCACCTGGACACACTTCCCAACATAACAAAAGTTAAGTGTGCTATAAATAAACTTGGATCTGGCAAGGCTCCAGGTAAGGATGGGATTCCAATAGAGGTTATCAGGAGTGGGCAAGACACACTCACTCTACAGATCCACCAGCTAATAGAGCTATGCTGGCGAGAAGGACAAGTCCCACAGGATTTCAAAGATTCAAGCATCATAACACTGTACAAGAACAAGGGCGATCGGAGCGACTGCAACAACTATAGGGGTATCTCACTTCTGTGTATTGTTGGAAAAGTATTTGCCAGAATTGTTCTGCGCAGACTTCAAGTCCTAGGAGATCAAGTCTACCCCGAATCACAGTGTGGCTTTCGACAGAACCGGTCTACCATTGATATGATATTCTCATTGCGACAAATGCAAGAAAAATGCTGTGAACAGAATCAACCACTGTTTATTGCCTTCATCGACCTCACAAAGGCATTTGATTTGGTTGGTCGTGAGGGTCTGTTCAAGGCACTAAAGAAGATTGGCTGCCCACCAACTCTTCTGTCCATTGTGGTATGGCACGTGTGGCCTCATTCCGGGAGTACTAGCTACAGTTGGCCACTATTCTAGCCAGGAAACACACCATAACTGCCATAACATCGCAACTCCAGAAGTACAAATATAGGATGTCTATACGTAATTGTGGACGAGAAGCGGACACTATATCTGCTACCAACCATTAAACTAATACATAGGACGGACATTTATTCTTACTCGCCATCATTTTACGAACAATTTGACACCAAGGACACCAATGTTTACATATGAAACAACAGAGGAGAGTCTATATCCTTCACGTGATCATTTTCCCTTCATGTCATATGCCATACCGTGACTCGGCTACTTAGCATGAATGAATCAACGGTAAGTCAATGTTTAATTTCACAGCTCAAAGGATCAACAGCAAACCATAAATGAACTGGAGCCGGAACGAGGAATGAATGATAAGGTAGACTCTTGTTGAACATCAGAAATAATCGCTGCTTTATTTCACAGCTACGGTTATAGTAGTAACATTGATATTATTTCTCTAAAGGGCCTGTGCTGCCAAGCCGGCGATAGAGTTAATTAATAAATATCTAAGACACTAACATACGAACCCTATTTCATTCTCAATCCTTCGTCTCCTTCATTCTTCCTTTCTTCTGTCCATCATTTGTGACGCTATTCGATCAGTCTGTCTAGGGGATCTCTGCCCACAGAGTTTTTCAGTCGACGGCGACATTCCTTGACATCATCGGTGTTTCATCCCTTTATCTATCCATGTCATCCATCCACTGATCTTCCATCAACACTGTTATCCACTTTGTCCTTGCCACAATTGATTCGAATGTGTACACACAACTTGCCATTGCGAACTCCAGCAAAAGACTCCTGTAGTCTAGTCACGTCAGAGCGACGTTTCTGCGTTCACAACTTGTATCCTAGATTCCGTACGCTTTTGGGTTCCAGGATTCTCTCCATGTTTTTGTTGACGTCAATAGCGGGTACCTGCCGTTAGTTACGACCCACTCTGAGGAAGAATTGCAATGTCTACTATCTGCATTCTCCAATGCTTGTTCTGAATTTGGTTTAACAATTAGCAAAAAGAAGACACAGATTATGCCACAAGGTACCATCAATCTTTATTGACGACACCGAACTAGAGATGGTAGACCATTTTACATATCTAGGATCAGTGGTAAATAGCAAATTATACCTAGATCAGGAAATCAACATCCGGATTGGTAAGGCAGCAACAACAATGAACAGGTTAAGAAAAAGAGTCTGGGAGAACAGGAAGCTTACTGCTAAAACAAAAGTCCTTGTCTATCAAGTCTGTGTCCTTAGTACTCTTCTTTATGGCAGTGAAACCTGGACAACTTACTCACACCAAGAGAAATGTTTAAACAGCTTTCATATGCAGTGTCTGCGAAGAATTCTTGGTATTAAGTGACAAGACAAAATCACAAATACTGAAGTATTGGAAAGATCAGGTTGTGTGACGGTTTATTCCATGCTCAGTCTTCGTAGACTTAGATGGATAGGACATCTTAGGAGGATGGATGATGGTAGAATACCAAAGGACATCTTTTTTGGTGAATTACAGAAGGGTAGGAGATCTCAGGGTCGGCCTCCACTACGATACAAAGATGTGTGTAAGCGGGACATGATTGATACAGGCATTGATAATGCACATTTGAATCAAGTCGCCGCTGAACGTGTTGCATGGAGGGCAAACATCAGAAATGGAATAAAGACAAAGGAGAAAATTATTGCAGATAAGTCACACACCGAGCGTTTGAGACGTAAGATAGTGCATGATGGTGGAAATAACCCCGTGTTCACATGCACCCACTGTGAACGGACATTTACGACATGAATTGGCCTTATCTGTCACATTCGCTGCCGCCATATGTAAAAGTTATTATGACTTTTTAAAGCACAAACTATCGTCTGTCAAGACGGCAAGGTTCCAATATATTTTGGGTTGTATTTTCTTCCTAACTCTTTGCATTATTTATTTTTTTTAGTGCTCGCTCTCTTTGAACTCAAGTTTAGTCCATAAACACTATTTATTGTAGTGACAGGCTGAATTTTGCGTGTCTTTGCATAATAATTCTCAGCAAAATCTTTGTGATGTGGCTCATTATACTAATTACAAGGCTCCTGATTTCTTCGGGATTACAATAAATATAGAATTATATAATTCAGAAGGTATATCTCCAGTATCATATATTGCATTCAGCAGTCTGGTGACTTGGTCTATTCCACATTCTAAGGCATTGATCATTTCTACTGTGATGTTATCTGTACCCGGGGTCTTGCCAGTTTTCAAATGGTTAAGAGCAATCTGAACTTCCATCTTCAAAATTGATGGTCCTACATTATTATTCCGAAGATCATACTGTTCTTCTCTTGTATTATCATAGTTTAGTTTAGTCGACGGGTCAACATCATGGCACACTGGTCTAACCCATAATTGCTCTGTTCTACTGCTAACTCAAGCTAGAGTTCAGAGAAACTGATCTCAGTGCACGAACTCCGTAGCACCGGCGAGGATCCTGAAATACTGTGGGTAGATTGTTAACTAAAAATTATGCCCGGGTCGTTAGACTACTCTTTCTCGATTTTCAACTTCCAAAGTATTTTTAACGTGCGCAACAATACACACGGGCGTCCGATCTCACTACCCAGAGACCAGGGGAAATGTTTGTTACTAGAAATCAACGTGAAAAAATCCTGGTCCTCATCGGGGCTTGAACCTGTGACCTCCAGCACTCGAGGCGGACACCATACCTCGACACCACTCATCCCCCACACTGGCTGCTTAATTCTATAATAATTTAGCAACAAAATCTGGTCAATCGTAAACAGACTTAAAAGGACTTGACATGAGTAGGCCATTTAATATACGACGGAAAGTCAATAAGTAAGTCACAAATGGCTGTGGAGAAATAACTAAATATAATAACAACTTGAAACCAGTTTATTTTTATACATACATTGTCCCTTTATTTCTCAACATAATTTCCACCAACATTTATGCACTTATCCCATCGTTTTATCAGTCTTCCCAAACCAGCTGCATAGAACTGCGTGCTCTGTTTTCTAAACCATGTTTTCACTTCACATTCAACTTCCGTGTCATTCGTGAAATGTCTCCCACCAAGGTGGGTTTTCAGTGGACCAGAAAGTGGAAATTGCTAGGGGCTAAGTCGGGGCTGTAAGATGGATGTTCCAGAAATTCCCACCTTAGTTGGTTAAATTTTCTCCTGAGTTAATCGAGCCATATGTGGTCTGGCATTGTCATGAAGAAGCAACACTCCTCTTGTCAGCAGTCCTGGATGGTTTCTTCAAATTGCATCATGAAGCATTGATAGAACTTCACAGTACGATTCAGAATTCACATTGTCACCTTCTTGAAATTGGTTAAATGCACTCCTTGACAATCCCAGAACACTGTCAGCATAACCTTCCCTGCTGATGGCGTAACCTTGAATTTTTGGATACAAGGTGAAGAAGGATGTTTTCATTGCTTGAAGCATGCTTTGATTCGGGCTGGTAGTGATGCACACATGATTCATCTCCAGTAACAATCCTGTTCAGCATGTCTTCTCTTTCATCTTTGTATCGACAGAGATGATGCAAGGGCAGGCCAGATTGGTTCATTTTGTGTTCCTCCTTCAATTGTCTGGGCACCCACCTTGAGCACACTTTCTTAAATTTCAATCGATCATGCATTGTGCTGTATGCTGAACCACATGAGCACCCTATTGCAGATGCTACAGAGTGTATCGTTATTCGCCTGTCACCTCTGATCATCTCCTCCACCCGCTGCATGGATGCTTCTGTTGCAGTTTCAGTAGGACGACCAGATCGAATTTCATCAACAATTTTAGAGTGTCCTTGAGAAAAGTTTTCTACCCAGCTATGCACCCATTTACGGGACAAACATTTGCCAGCATAAACAGGAAGCATTTCCTTATGTATGTCCTTTGCAAGCAGTCCTTTTGCCCACAAAAAAACGTACAACAGCATGTTGCTCTTTGTTTGTACACTCTGTAAGTACAGTCACCATTTTGTTTATGCGCTGCGCCTAGCGCCATCTGACTGACGAACGGGAATATAAAGTTCGATGTTGCTGTCACCTAATGACACCTGTAGAAAACACCAACCACATTTACCTGCCATCCTACATAACTGTGTGACTTACTTATTGACTGTCCCTAGTATAAGGCAGAAGACGAGGGTATCATCAACAGTAGTTTATTATTATAAGAGTGTTTATGTATAGCACAATTTGTCAGATTTTAACATGTAGATGTTCTCTTCTGTTTTTCTACAGCTTTTGCAAAATCGGTGTTACACAATCAGTAAAACAAATATCGACCTCAGCGAATTAATCCAAATCTATGGCTGGGGAACATTCTACAGCACGAATCTCACCACCGTGGCGCACCTGGGCTTTGATCTTGTTACTCTGGGCACCACATTTACTGCAACTCGTATAAAACCTGTCCCCTTGATGGTCACAGCATTATCTAGAAATCTGGCCTCAAGCAAGAATTTCAGCTCTCTGCAGGGAACTCCAGAAACTGGGTGAGTATGATCACTGTCTTCTTTGATCTCATCTCATCTCACTGCGTTCCTTTTGTATCTTGCGGTGTTGAGGTGAAGTATAAACAGCGGGAGAGTGCCCACTTATGGGCTTCATGTATCGATATTCCCATGGACTCTGTTATTCCCTGCGTCCATCGTTTACGTGGTCGGCCTCTTCCTCTGCTTCAATCTGGTCTGTACATCATTGCTTGTTGTGGTATACTGTTAGTTGGTAACCTACTTGCATGGCCAAACCGTTTGACTTGCTGCCTTCTAATAAAATCTAGTGCAGCTATAACCCCCACTTTAGTCCTTATTTCTTCATTTCTGATCTTATCTCGTCTTGATACATTGAGTATTCTTCTCAGGAATCTCATTTCTGTTGTGATTTTTCTTTTCTCTTTTTCTGTCATTGTCCAACATTCTTCTATAAAACCACATCTTGAAAGCTAAGGATTTATTGCTTATTCACTCATTGCCCAGGATTTACAGCCATCAGTTAGAACTTTGTTCTGTGTAACATTTATTACGTTGGTTGTTTCAATGTTCTTATATATTCTTCTTCAGGGACAGTCTGGGACAGACGTGGCAATGACTCCATCTGTCTCTGTTGTGATATTTTGATGAAGTTGGTGTTGCATATATTATTTGTCTCCCAGCTGTTCAAGCTTTCCACATACATCTTTCCCTGTTTTCCTCTGCTTCAGTTGTCTAGTATTTCCCATATAATTTCTCTCTGTATTCCACTTCTTCTTTTTACATATAAAAACAATGTATTCCTTTGGTGAATTTAAACAAAGAAGTCATTAACAATAGTTTGCAGTTAGTTGCCTGGCATCTTGTCATTTGTATCTACCGAGTGTTTGTAAAGTCTCACTACACTTTGTATATAGAAAAACATTTGAAAAATGAAGTACATGATGTGCTAAATACCCATTAAATTAGTTACGATAGTCATTGCTATGGTATTACACTGATGTGGGAATGTTTGAAAGTACCAATGAAGTATTCATTATAATGGGTATTGGAAATATCTAACCATAATGCGATAAGGAGGTTTTTTTTATCAGGAATTCTTGCTAAAAATCTTCAAGAAACCATCCGCGTGTATCGACTACCATTTTCAAACACTTGTTCAACCAAAAAATTCTTTCTTCCATTGATAACTCCGATCTGTTTGAAGTGCAAAGAATTACTCCAGCGGACAACAGCCATTCGCTGCATATTGCCTCACAATGGACTGTGGAGAACATTTTTTATGACGCCATGTACTTCATTTTTTAAATTTTTTAACCATACACAGAATAGTGAGACTTTAGAAATACAATGTGTATGTTTTCAGGTGCATAATGTGGAGTTATATATCATAAAGTGAATAAGTGAGTGGCACCTTGCAGTCTTGACAGACCAAAGTATGTGAGTTGTAATGTGGCCAATATTCCATCACAATGCCTGGGAAGAGCTTAAGAGAAACATGTGGTGCCCAAACGACATGTTCCCTCTCTCGGCGTAGCCTTGTGTATTCCAGAGGAATGGGTAACCAATACGTCTGGCGCAAGGTAGGCTGCAGACGCTGGCAGCTCAGCGTCAATCCTCCGAGACCTCACCTCCACGAGCAGGAGGCGAGTGGTGGCCAGACCCTGGAAACCCAAGGACCTGACTTAGAGGTGTTCAGCCAAGTCCCATAGGTGAGGGCCTCATACGCGCCTAAATTGTAGAGTCGCGTACATCTGTCAACCACAAGTGTCCGGACCTGTGTAAAGCGTGCACTATCGTCAGAATCACCGCCTGACTTTTGTGGATCCCGCGACCACCGGGAATAGGCCCGCCAGAGATATTGCCAGAGATATTGCTCGTCTGTTGTGAGCAAATCTCCCATCCTTCCACTGTGTGGATCTCGCAACAAGTGAGAATGACATAATACAACAGGCGTAGCTTTCCGCCATGTCTTTGATTGAAATCGCCACACTGCTATCTGTATTCTTATAGTGGTAACCACGTATGATTACATGAAATACAGGGCTGTGTGGTTATTTAATTCAGCACAAATATGATTCATCTATTCACTTAATATGTTGTTTAGCTTGGCAGTATGCATCTTTTGATACCCCATATATTTCATGTGTTACAGTTTTGATCTTGTTGCATGTTAAGTTTGGTTTTAAATTATTTCTACAATAGATTCAGTCGGAGTAGTATAGTGGCTGGTACATAGCTTGCCAACATTATCTTGGATACAATTCCTATTTGTGACTTAGGATTTGATCCCCAGTTTACTCCCTCTGGGCAGTAGGTAGAAGTAAATTGATAATTAAATACCTGAAGCCCGTGGAGGAGGCATTGCCAACCTAGGATTAATATCAGCTAGCCCAAGGGTACTGTGCTGAATCAATAGCCTCCTAATATCAGCTAGCCCAAGGGTACTGTGCTGAATCAATAGCCTCCTAATATCAGCTAGCCCAAGGGTACTGTGCTGAATCAATAGCCTCCTAATATGCCCCTCTGTACATGTGAAATGCCAGTACCAGTCTTGTACACGCCACTGGTGAGTTTGGAGAGGAGTCTGTTTTGTTGTTTATAGCATGCAGAGCTTAAGCCCTTGACCGGCTTCATCACAGTTGAAACCGTGGTCAATCCTGCCCTCATTCATCAGACTAGTCTCTGCCCAGGATGCCCTCATTCATCAGACTAGTCTCTGCCCAGGATGTCCTAAGTGGAGATGAAGACATATTTTTTCCATTGTGAGCCCCAAACCCTGACACACCACAACCTTTGCATGCCTTTCTGGTTTCCTCTATTTGATTGTTTTCTGTGTTTTCCTGTCTTCCAGGTACGTAACCATGGACGGTACAAGAAAAGCTATGCTGGTTCTGGAGTCTGACCCAAAGTGTGCAACTTTGCCTGTTGTGGGCATGTAAGTTTTTGTTCAGCTGTATTGTTTGAGACCTTCAACAGTTTGACTATTTGTGTTTTATATGTTCCAAGTTCCCACTTGTTTTTATTTGTTTTTCATTACAGCTGTCCTTGTCTACATTGTCCTACATCTACATTGTATGCGTTATCTTGCAGTAAACATAACCGGAATGGTCTAACCTCAGTGAAGGTTGGAAATAAACTCTTGTGTGTTACATAGAACCAGTTTTAATATATGGCTGTGAATCATGGACAGTTAGCAAACTAGCATTAACTCTTCCCCCCCCACGCCCCCAAAATAAAAAAAAATACACATTTTAAAAAATGGAAGAATGCTGAATTTTCCTTGGACAATCAAAATAAATAATCTAAATGATTTGAAAGAGGCTAGGACAACAAAGACAACTTATAACAACCATCAGAAAGAGGCAGTTATTTTTGGTCACTTCATGAGAAGAGAAGCAGAGGAACACAGTGAAAGCAGATTCTTGCCAGTCTTGTCATGGCACTGATAGATGTCAATGCACAATTGATGCCATCTGTTGGAGACTGCAAGGTGTGGAGAAGCATGATTGTCTACATCAGTCAGCAAGGCACTTGATGATGATGAGTGGTATCAACTGTAGATGATCATATGAGGTCATGACAGAGTCGGTGTGAGCATGCGAAGGCAAGGCACTTGATGATGAGTGGTATCAACTGAGATGATCATATGAGGTCATGACAGAGTCGGTGTGAGCATGCGAAGGCAAGGCACTTGATGATGAGTGGTATCAACTGTAGATGATCATATGAGGTCATGACAGAGTCGGTGTGAGCATGCGAAGGCAAGGCACTTGATGATGAGTGGTATCAACTGTAGATGATCATATGAGGTCATGACAGAGTCGGTGTGAGCATGCGAAGGCAAGGCACTTGATGATGAGTGGTATCAACTGTAGATGATCATATGAGGTCATGACAGAGTCGGTGTGAGCATGCGAAGGCAAGGCACTTGATGATGAGTGGTATCAACTTTAGATGATCATATGAGGTCATGACAGAGTCGGTGTGAGCATGCGAAGGCAAGGCACTTGATGATGAGTGGTATCAAACTGTAGATGATCATATGAAGGTCATGACAGAGTCGGTGTGAGCATGCGAAGGCAAGGCACTTGATGATGAGTGGTATCAACTGTAGATGATCATATGAGGTCATGACAGAGTCGGTGTGAGCATGCGAAGGCAAGGCACTTGATGATGAGTGGTATCAACTGTAGAGATGATCATATGAGGTCATGACAGAGTCGTGTGAGCATGCGAAGGCAAGGCACTTGATGATGAGTGGTATCAACTTTAGATGATCATAGTGAGGGTCATGACAGAGTCGTGTGAGCATGCGAAGGCAGAGGCACTTGATGATGAGTGGTATCACTTAGATGATCATATGAGGTCATGACAGAGTCCGGTGTGAGCATGCGAAGGCAAGGCACTTGATGATGAGTGGTATCAACTTTAGATGATCATATGAGGTCATGACAGAGTCGGTGTGAGCATGCGAAGGCAAGGCACTTGATGATGAGTGGTATCAACTTTAGATGATCATATGAGGTCATGACAGAGTCGGTGTGAGCATGCGAAGGCAAGGCACTTGATGATGAGTGGTATCAACTTTAGATGATCATATGAGGTCATGACAGAGTCGGTGTGAGCATGCGAAGGCAAGGCACTTGATGATGAGTGGTATCAACTTTAGATATCATATGAGGTCATGACAGAGTCGGTGTGAGCATGCGAAGCAAGGCACTTGATGATGAGTGGTATCAACTTTAGATGATCATATGAGGTCATGACAGAGTCGGTGTGAGCATGCGAAGGCACGGCACTTGATGATGAGTGGTATCAACTTTAGATGATCATATGAGGTCATGACAGAGTCGGTGTGAGCATGCGAAGGCAAGGCACTTGATGATGAGTGGTATCAACTTTAGATGATCATATGAGGGTCATGACAGAGTCGGTGTGAGCATGCGAAGGCAAGGGCACTTGAATGATGAGTGGTATTCACTTTAGATGATCATATGAGGTCATGACAGAGTCGGTGTGAGCATGCGAAGGCAAGGCACTTGATGATGAGTGGTATCAACTTTAGATGATCATATGAGGTCATGACAGAGTCGGTGTGAGCATGCGAAGGCAAGGCACTTGATGATGAGTGGTATCAACTTTAGATGATCATATGAGGTCATGACAGAGTCGGTGTGAGCATGCGAAGGCAAGGCACTTGATGATGAGTGGTATCAACTTTAGATGATCATATGAGGTCATGACAGAGTCGATGTGAGCATGCGAAGCACCTCCCACCATTAGAATATATAGGGTGTATTTTTTATGACTGGGGTTTTTGAAAATATTGCCGTTCCAAGTTTTGTATTCATCCTCTGTGGAGTTCATGCAACATAAAAGGTAAATACAAAACTTGGAATGGCAATATTTTCAAAAACCTCACAGTTGTTAAAAATACACCCTGTAGAGAGCTGTGCTTCAGTCAAAGACAGGGAGGAAAGCTACGCGTGCTGTATTATGTAAAGGGGTACGCTGTACCACACTGCAAGAGCCATCTGGTTCTTGGCTGGTTTTCTTAAATGCTATGCTGGACTTCTGCCTTAATCCATGTTGTACACCACAAATAAATGGCTATCATAGACCTGAACTTGCAGAGGGTCTCGAAGTTTGAAGGTTCTCAGAGACATAATGGCCAGGACCATAAAGTGGCTATGCCTCTGTCACACATCTGCCCATTCCTTTATTGTGGGTAAATGATTCCATTTAAGCACACCTTACTAAATGACAAGCAAGTTCAATTGTCTCTTGAGTCTATATCCTACTAGAGCAGTGGTTCTCAACTTTTTTTGGCCCGTGCCCCCTTCACCATATTTTTAGGACGTCATTCCCCCCCCCCCCCCCTTTTCACCATATTTTTAGGACATCATTCCCCGCCCCCTCACAATATTTTTAGAACGTCATTTCCCCTTCCCCCCCCCCCCCCCCCCCCCCCCTTTGCATTTCCTCCCTAAAAATTCCCCCTGCCCCTACACAGTATACGTAATAATTGAAGCTAAATTTAATAGCACTACTAAACAAGTCTAGACATCTACATAAAATGTGATTTGCGGATCTAATTACGTTATAAAATGAATTTCAGAACGGTGATACGTACAGAACGTAAAGTATGAAGGGAAAAACAATATCAAGTAATATGTTCTTGTATTAACACAATCTAGAAATAATCTTAATTCCCCCCCCCCTCGGAGGATTCTCCACCAGTTGAGAACCACTGTACTAGAGGATAAATATGTTCAAATGTACATCAAATGCGTCCTATTAAATGAAGTGCACAAGACTTCTACATGTGCTACTACTTCTAGTGCACAAGACTTCTACATGTGCTACTACTTCTACATGTGCTACTACTTCTACATGTGCTACTACTTCTACATGTGCTACTACTTCTACATGTGCTACTACTTCTAGTGCACAAGACTTCTACATGTGCTACTACTTCTAGTGCACAAGACTTCTACATGTGCTACTACTTCTAGTGCACAAGACTTCTACATGTGCTACTACTTCTAGTGCACAAGACTTCTACATGTGCTACTACTTCTAGTGCACAAGACTTCTACATGTGCTACTACTTCTACATGTGCTACTACTTCTAGTGCACAAGACTTCTACATGTGCTACTACTTCTAGTTGCACAAGACTTCTACATGTGCTACTACTTCTAGTGCACAAGACTTCTACATGTGCTACTACTTCTAGTGCACAAGACTTCTACATGTGCTACTACTTCTAGTGCACAAGACTTCTACATGTGCTACTACTTCTAGTGCACAAGACTTCTACATGTGCTACTACTTCTACATGTGCTACTACTTCTAGTGCACAAGACTTCTACATGTGCTACTACTTCTAGTGCACAAGACTTCTACATGTGCTACTACTTCTAGTGCACAAGACTTCTACATGTGCTATTACTTCTAGTGCACAAGACTTCTACATGTGCTACTACTCTACTTCTAGTGCACAAGACTTCTACATGTGCTACTACTTCTACATGTGCTACTACTTCTAGTGCACAAGACTTCTACATGTGCTATTACTTCTAGTGCACAAGACTTCTACATGTGCTACTACTTCTACATGTGCTACTACTTCTACATGTGCTACTACTTCTAGTGCACAAGACTTCTACATGTGCTATTACTTCTAGTGCACAAGACTTCTACATGTGCTACTACTTCTAGTGCACAAGACTTCTACATGTGCTACTACTTCTACATGTGCTACTACTTCTAGTGCACAAGACTTCTACATGTGCTACTACTTCTACATGTGCTACTACTTCTAGTGCACAAGACTTCTACATGTGCTATTACTTCTAGTGCACAAGACTTCTACATGTGCTATTACTTCTACATGTGCTACTACTTCTAGTGCACACGACTTCTACATGTGCTACTACTTCTACATGTGCTACTACTTCTAGTGCACAAGACTTCTACATGTGCTACTACTTCTAGTGCACAAGACTTCTACATGTGCTACTACTTCTACATGTGCTACTACTTCTAGTGCACAAGACTTCTACATGTGCTACTACTTCTACATGTGCTACTACTTCTAGTGCACAAGACTTCTACATGTGCTACTACTTCTAGTGCACAAGACTTCTACATGTGCTACTACTTCTAGTGCACAAGACTTCTACATGTGCTACTACTTCTAGTGCACAAGACTTCTACATGTGCTACTACTTTCTAGTGCACAAAGACTTCTACATGTGCTACTACTTCTACATGTGCTACTACTTCTAGTGCACAAGACTTCTACATGTGCTACTACTTCTAGTGCACAAGACTTCTACATGTGCTACTACTTCTAGTGCACAAGACTTCTACATGTGCTACTACTTCTAGTGCACAAGACTTCTACATGTGCTACTACTTCTAGTGCACAAGACTTCTACATGTGCTACTACTTCTAGTGCCAAGACTTCTACATGTGCTACTACTTCTAGTGCACAAGACTTCTACATGTGCTACTACTTCTAGTGCACAAGACTTCTACATGTGCTACTACTTCTACATGTGCTTACTACTTCTAGTGCACAAGACTTCTACATGTGCTACTACTTCTAGTGCACAAGACTTCTAACGTGTGCTACTACTTCTACATGGCTTACTTCTTAGTGCACAAGACTTCTACATGTGCTACTACTTCTAGTGCACAAGACTTCTACATGTGCTACTACTTCTAGTGCACAAGACTTCTACATGTGCTACTACTTCTACATGTGCTACTACTTCTACATGTGCTACTACTTCTACATGTGCTACTACTTCTACATGTGCTACTACTTCTACATGTGCTACTACTTCTACATGTGCTACTACTTCTACATGTGCTACTACTTCTACATGTGCTATTACTTCTAGTGCACAAGACTTCTACATGTGCTACTACTTCTCGTGCACAAGACTTCTACATGTGCTACTACTTCTAGTGCACAAGACTTCTACATGTGCTACTACATCTAGTGCACAAGACTTCTACATGTGCTACTACTTCTAGTGCACAAGACTTCTACATGTGCTATTACTTCTAGTGCACAAGACTTCTACATGTGCTATTACTTCTACATGTGCTACTACTTCTAGTGCACACGATTTTCCTCCCATTGCTCCTCTTCAAAGGGGCCAACAAGACTTCTACTGTGCTCTACTTCATTCCCCAAAAAGACTTCTACATTTGTACTACTTTTTAGTGCACAAGACTTCTACTTTGTGCTATTACTTTTTTAGTGCACAAGACTTCTACATTTTCTTTTACTTCAAAATGTGCTACTACTTCTAGTGCAAAAGATTTTAAAAAAGGGCTACAAAAACCTTCAAAAATTCAAAACCCCCTTCAAAAAAAAAACAAACCTAAAAAAAAAAAAAAATGGCTAAAAAAAACTTCTAATGCACAAAAAAAACTTTCAAAAAATTGCAAATAACTTCAAAAAAGGGGGGCAAAAAAAACTTCAAAAATTCTCCCCAAAAAAAAATTCTAGGCCCAAAAAAAAAAAAACCCCAAAAAATGGAAAAAAAAAACCCCCCTTTAAAAAAAAAAAAAACTTTTTAAAAAAAAAATGGGGGCCTAAAAAACCCCAAAAACTTTCCACACTTCTATTGAAAAAAAAAAACCTAAAAAAATTCTACAAAAACCTAAAAAAAAAAACCTTTCAAAAAGGTCCCAAAAAACCCCTTCAAAAACCCCAAAATACTTCAAAACCAAAAAAAAAACCTAAAAAAATTTCAAAAAAACTTCAAAAACAAAAAAACCCTTCCAAAAAAAAAATTGCAAAAAACCCCAACATTCCTAACAAAAACTTCCCAAAAAACAAACCAAAAATTCTACAAAACCAAAAAATCAACAAAAAAAACCCAAAAAAACATTTTTTTTAAAACTTTGGGAAAAAAATTTTTAAAATTTAAAAAAACTTTCAAAAAAAAAATCAAAAAACTTCAAAAAACAGTCCAAAAAAAAACCCAAAAAAGGCCAAAAAAAAAAAAAAAACCCTTCTAAAAAAAATGTGCCCAAAAACAACCAAAAAAAAAAAAAAAGTGCGAAAAAATTCCGGCACAAAACCTTCAACTTTCCTACAAACCCCTAGTCCCCAAAAACTTTCAAAAATTGTTTCTTTCCCTTTAAAAAAAAGGCCCAAAACAAAAAAAAAAAAAAAACTTCCAAAAAAACCTTTCCCAAAAAAAAACCAAAAAAAAAAAAAACTTCCAAAAAAAAAAAATTTCCAAAACCAAAAAAAAAAAAAAACAAAAAAAAAAAAAACTTCTAAAAAAATGAAAAAAAAAATTAAAATTTTAAAAAAAAGTCACAAAACCTTCTAAAAAAAAAAAATTTTTTTAAAAAAAACTTCAAAAAATCCCCCAAAAAACCAAAAAAAAATTTCCTTTAAAAACTTAAAAACCAAAAAAAACCCTTAAAATTTCCCAAAAAAAAAAACCCTTCCCCTAAAATGGGAAAAACTACCCCCAATAACAAGTTTCCTACGGGCTACCCCCTTCAAACATTCCAAAAAAAAAAAACCCAAAAAATCCACAAACCCCCCCCCAAACCCGGTCAAAATACCCAAAAAAAGGGCTAATTACCCCTACACCACACCACCCAAAAAACCCCAAAAACCCCCCCAAACCCCCCTAAGTCACAAACCCCCCCCAAAAACAACCAAAAAAACAAACTTTAAAACCACACCCAAAAACCACAAACCCACCCCCAAAACATTTCAAAAATTCTAAAAAAAACCCAGTCCACAAAAACCCAAAAAACCCCACCCCCCCAAAAAAAAAAAAAAAGGCACAAAACCCCCCACCCCCCCCCAAACTACCCCCCCAAAAAGTTCCCCCCCCCACAAACCCCCCCCCCCAAAAAAACCAAACCCAAAACCAAATTTCCCCCCTCCCGTGGGGGCAAAATTTAAATGGGGGGAAAAAAAAAACACTTCTGGGGCACAAAGACTTTAAACAATTGGGGCAACAAATTTTCAAAGGGGGGGAAAAAAAACTTCTAAAAAAAGTTGCAAAAAACAAAACTTTTAAAAATTGAAAAAAAAAAAAAAGAAAAAAAAAAATTGTGAAAAAAACAAAACCTTCAAAAATTTAAAAAAAAAAAACTACTTCCTGGGGGGGGGGTGAAAAAAAAAAACCTAAAAAATTGGCAAAAAAACTTCAAAAACAAAAAAAAACCCAAAAAAAACCAAAAAAAAAAACTTCAGTGCAAAACAAGACCTAAAAAAAATTCAAAAAAAAATTCAAAAAAAAAAAATCAAAAAAAAACCCTAAAAAAAAAAAGGGGGCCAACTACCCAAAACAAAAAAAAAACCAAAAAAATTAAAAAAAACACTTCCAAAAAAAAAAAACAAAAAAAAAACTTTTTTAATGGCTACTACTTCAAAGGAAAAAAAAAGACCAAAAAAAAATTCAAAAAAAACTTTCTAAAATTCAAAAAAAAACCTTCCCAAAATCAAAAAAAAAAACTTCAACATTGCAAAAAAATTCTAAAAACAAAAAAAAACTTCTAAAAAAAAAAAAAATTCAAAAAAAAAAAAACTTCAAAAAAAAAAAAGGCACAAAACTTCAAAAAAAAGGCCAACACTTCAATCAAAAAAAACCTAAAAAAAAACCAAACAAAAAAAAACCAAAAAACAAAACCCCAAAAATCGCACAAACTTCAAAAAACAAAAAAACCAAAAAAAAAAAAAATTCTTTATTTAAAAATCAAAAAAAAAATTTCAAAAAAAATTCAAAAAAAAACTTCTAAAAAAAAACACACCTAAAAAAAAAAAACAAAAACTACTTTAAAACAAAAAAACCCAAAAAAGGGGTTATTTATACAAACTTTACATTCTCCCCTAAAAAAAAACAAAAAAACCTAAAAAATTCTTTTCCCAAAAAACCAAAAAAAAAACCAAAAAAAGGAAAAAAACAAACCTAAAAAAAAATTCAAAAAAACCAAAAAAAAAAAAATGCACAAGGACCAAAAGGGGCCCAAAAAAACAAACCAAAAAAAAAAAAAAAAAAAATAAAAAAAAAACCAAAAAAAAAAACCAAAAACTACAAAATTCAAAAATGAAAAAACCAAAAAAAACCAAAAAATTTTCCAAAAAAAGTTGCAAAAAACTTTAAACACCACTATTTCATAAAAACAAAAAACTTAAAAAAACATTTTTTTCCATAAAAACAAAACCAAAAAAACAAAAAAAACAAAAAAATTCCAAAAAAATTCCAAACCCCAAAAAAAAAAAAAAAAAAGTCCAAAAAAAAAAAACTTCCAAAACCAATTCAACACTTCCCAAAAAAAACAAAAACCCAAAAAAAAATTCTAAAAAAAACTTCAAAAAAAATCAACAAAAACTTTAAAAAAAAAAAAAAAAAAAAAACCAAAAACCCAAACCTTCCCAAAAAAAAAAATAAAAAAACAAATTTTAAAAAAAAAATTGCTTTTAAAAAAAAAAAACCACAGTAAAAAAAAAAAAAAAAAAAAAACAAAACCAAAAAAAATAAAAAAAAACCTTCTAAAAATTGCACAAAAAAAAAAACTTCAAAATTGCACAAAAAAAAAAACCTAAAATTGCAAAAAAAAAAAAAAAAAAAACCAAAAAAAACCTTCAAAGTCAAAAAAAAAACTTCAAAAAAGGGGGCAAAAAAAAAACTTCAAGGAAAAAAATTTACATTTTTTTTTTAAAGGGCAAAAAAAAATTTCCCAAAACAAAAAAAAAACTTCAAAAAAAATCAAAAAAAAAAACCAAAAAAACAGAAAAAAAAAAAAACTTTGTGCACTATTTTCTCATGTGCTATTACTTCTAGGGGGCAAAAGACTTCTACATTTTCTTTACTTCTATTGAAACAAGACTTCTACATTTTTCTTTATTTCCCTAGTCACAAAACTTCTCCCATTTTGTGCTACTACTTCTAGTGCAAAAGACTTCTACTGGTGCTACTACTTTCAAAAAAGGGGGAAAAAAACTTCAAAGTGCCCAAATTTCACTGTGCTACTATTTCTAGGGGCACAAGACTTCTACTGTGCTACTACTTCTAAAAATTTGGGCTACTATTTTCTACATGTCCTTTACTTCTAGTGCCCCAAGACTTCAAACTTTGTCTATTTTCCCCCCTTCTACATGTGCTACTACTTCCCCTGTGCTACTACTTCAGGGGCCACAAAAACTTTTTTTACATGTGCTACTACTTCAAAGTGCACTACTTCTACATTTTCTATTTTACCCTTTCTACATGTGCACTACTTCTAGTGCACAAGATTTTCTACATGTGCTACTACTTCTAGTGCACAAGCCCTTCTACTGTGCAAACTACTTCTACATGTGCTACTACTTCTACCCAGTTCAAATTTCTTTTTAGGGGGGCCAGAATTCTACATTTTCTTTACTTCTCGTGCAAAAAACTTTTTTTAATGTTCTTTCTAAAAGGGCCCCTATTTCAAAAGGCCACTTCTAAGGGGGCAAAAAACCTTTTTGTGCCCCTACCAAAAAACCCGGGGGGGGGCCAAAAACTTCAATGGGGGCACTTTTTTCACAGGGGCTACATTTCACCTTTTGTCACTTCACATGTGTACACCTCAGGGGCAAAAAAACACCCAAAAGGCACAAGATTTTCTCCCAGGGGGCACACCAGGGCAAAAATTTTTACGGGTGCACACCTAGGGCACAAAAATTTCACTGTGCAACCCCAAACCAGGGGCCCCTACCAGGGCACAAGACTTCAAACGGGGTCCCTTCTCCCCTTCTAGTGCCCCAAGACCCCCAGTGCTACATTTTGGGGGCCGACTTCACAGGCACATTTTGTGCCAAAACCACAGGCTTTTTGTGAAAGGGGGACCTTCCCGGGGGGGCTACACCAGGGCCAAGACCTACATGTGCTTTACTTCTAGTGCACAAATTTCACATGGGCTACTACTTCTTAGTGCACAAGACTTCTACATGTGCTACTACTTCTACATGTGCTACTACTTCACATGTGCTACTACTTCTACATGTGCTACTACTTCTAGTGCACAAGACTTCTACATGCGCTACTACTTTAGTGCACAAGACTTCTACATGCGCTACTTCTTCTAGTGCACAAGACTTCTACATGCGCTACTACTTAAGTGCACAGACTTCTACATGCGCTACTTCCTTCTAGTGCACAAGACTTCTACATGCGCTACTTCTTCTAGTGCACAAGACTTCTACATGCGCTTACTACTTCTAGTGCACAAGACTTCTACATGCGCTACTTCTTCTAGTGCACAAGACTTCTACATGCGCTACTACTTCTAGTGCACAAGACTTCTACATGTGCTTTACTTCTAGTGCACAAGACTTCTACATGCGCTACTACTTCTAGTGCACAAGACTTCTACATGTGCTTTACTTCTAGTGCACAAGACTTCTACATGCGCTACTACTTCTAGTGCACAAGACTTCTACATGTGCTACTACTTCTAGTGCACAAGACTTCTACATGTGCTACTACTTCTTGTGCACAAGACTTCTACATGTGCTTTACTTCTAGTGCACAAGACTTCTACATGTGCTACTACTTCTAGTGCACAAGACTTCTACATGCGCTACTACTTCTAGTGCACAAGACTTCTACATGTGCTACTACTTCTAGTGCACAAGACTTCTACATGTGCTACTACTTCTAGTGCACAAGACTTCTACATGTGCTACTACTTCTAGTGCACAAGACTTCTACATGCGCTACTTCTTCTAGTGCACAAGACTTCTACATGCGCTACTACTTCTAGTGCACAAGACTTCTACATGTGCTACTTCTTCTAGTGCACAAGACTTCTACATGCGCTACTACTTCTAGTGCACAAGACTTCTACATGTGCTTTACTTCTAGTGCACAAGACTTCTACATGCGCTACTACTTCTAGTGCACAAGACTTCTACATGTGCTTTACTTCTAGTGCACAAGACTTCTACATGCGCTACTACTTCTAGTGCACAAGACTTCTACATGTGCTACTACTTCTAGTGCACAAGACTTCTACATGTGCTACTACTTCTTGTGCACAAGACTTCTACATGTGCTTTACTTCTAGTGCACAAGACTTCTACATGTGCTACTACTTCTAGTGCACAAGACTTCTACATGCGCTACTACTTCTAGTGCACAAGACTTCTACATGTGCTACTACTTCTAGTGCACAAGACTTCTACATGTGCTACTACTTCTAGTGCACAAGACTTCTACATGTGCTACTACTTCTTGTGCACAGGACTGATTTTTGCTTGTGGATTAGCTTTTCCTATTACTAGTGTCCCTCACCATCAGGCAAACTCGCTCCAACTTCTGAGTTACTTGTAATTTATGTTGCCAAGTCAAGGACGAGAAATCAGCATTTTAGTCCAACAGACCTGTGATGAGGTTAAACTGGCTACCTCAGCATCAGTACACTGGAAGTTTAAGGTTGAGCGTGTCAAATGCTGCTCCTCCTCCTGATGTTCACTTGAAATGTTCCTGCCTTGTTATATAAACTTCACTGTTGTTGTTTAGTTGACTTAGTGGTCCATAGAGTTTATCAGTGTATGATATTATCTTGTTCATTACTAGATGGATCTCTGGAGTTGATTTTCTACACCATCCATTTGTCTGGGCAGCGTGTCTGAGGTACACATACTGCACCTATTTAAAAAACAGGTGAGTCCAATTCTCAGATGGGAATCTTGATACATGAAAGCCATAAAAGGGCACTCTCCCATTGTTTATGCTTCCTCTCAACACCACAAGGTGCAAGAGGAGAAAGACATGAGGACCCACATCTTTGAATTGAGGACCAATTTTTATAGTATATTTCTGTAGTTTTTCAATATAGCTGTATTAGTCTTTTTGTTTTTGATTTTCTTTGCTGATGAAGGCTTCCTAACCACAATATCCATTTCATTACCTGTGAGTATTCATGTGAAGCTCACTCATTCCACTCTCCATTTTTTGAGGTTTTATTACTGTACAAGGTTTTGTGGCAAAGGGTGGCATTTCGTAATCCCACATAAACACTGCTGTGAGCGATTTGGCAGCATACCTCCTTGCATCGTCTTTCATAGAAAGGCATGAGTGCCAGCCGTTTAGAAAGTAATGGCAAACTACTAAATGTAAAACTTGCCAAGAAATCACAAGCAGCAAAAAAAATGCTGGGGTTGACTGCAACATCCTGTAGAGGGTATGAAACTAACATACATTAATTTCTGCTCAGCTGTTCAAGTTGCTGGTTCTTCATCTTTTATTGAAAAAATACCTCTGACAAAACAAATATGTTTCCCTTATTACTACCATTGCCTGTTTATTACTTGCATTGCCTGTTTATTACTTGTATTGCCTGTTATTGGAGGCCAGAATGGAGTGGCATTTTGTTTAGATAAAACAACTGCAAAAGCTTTAATGGGATATAACCCAGTTAGTGACAGAATCCTCACTATCAGATTTAAAGGACGTCCAAAAAACACAACTCTCATACAGATATATGCACCTACTTCAATGGCAGAGGAGGACAAAATTGAAGATTTTTACAGCACACTGCAAGACACATTAAATAAGATTGGTCATAATGATATAACAATAATAATGGGAGATTTTAATGCTAAAGTAGGTACAGGAAGAGCTGAAAATGAGAGACATGTTTTTGGAAAATAGAAATGATGCAGGTGACAAATTAATTGAATTTTGCACAGAAAATGAGTTAACGAAAGCCAACACACTTTTTAAACAACACCCAAGAAGACTTTTCACATGGAAGTCCCCGGACAGTATTACCAAAAATCAGATAGACTATATTTTAATACAAAGAAGATGGAGATCAAGCATAACATCTGCAACAAGCCCTGCGAATTGCAGACTGTGATACAGATCATCAGTTATTAGATGCAGATCTGAAATTAAAACTCAAAAAGCTTACCCGAGGACCAAGGCCACTTCGTTTTGATCTCACAAAAATACCAGATGCATACAACGTAGAAGTGAGGAATCGTTTTGGGGTCTTAATGTTTGTACAAGAGGAAATGACACCTGATGAACTGACAGTACAAGCTAGAGATATCTTGATAACTGCAGCCAAAGATTTAATTCCAACCAAGAAAAAGCAACTTAAGCCATGGATTACATTAGACACATTAAAATTAATAAAACAACGAAGAGAACTGAAACCGAAAGGAAGTAAATCCGATAACAGCAGGATGAAGTATAAATCTTTAACTAGAGAAATAAGAAAGGACAAAAAACACTATATACAAGATTGTTGTATTAAAATAGAGCAATATCATAAGAACAGAAGAGATTACGAAATGTTCAAAGAAATTAAGTTATTGACAAGAAATGTTCAACCTCAATTAAATGTTATCTGTGACAAGTTGGGAAATACCTTAACAGAATCTAGGCAAATTCTAGAAAGATGGCAGGAATACTGCTGTGGAATGTATGATATGAGTGACAGTGAGGATATGAATGAGATACATGAGCCAATGGCAACAGAGACAGAACCTGAACCCTCATTAGATGAAATTGCATGAGCAATAAAGAACCTGAAGAATGGTAAATCACCAGGATGTGATGAGATACCAGCTGAACTAATTAAAGCGGGAGGAGAAGAAAGCATACATATCTATCACGCGTTATGTAAAAAGATATGGAAATATGGTATATATGGCCAAAGGATTGGAAGAAAACTATCTTCATTCCAATATGAACGTACGAACGAACGAATGAACGAACGAAAATCTTTATTTTCAAAGGGTTAATTAAGAATTGGGCACACAGGCCCGTCTGACATTCTGCCCTTCTTCTCCTAATACCAAAAAAGGGGAACCTGAAATTATTCACCAACTATAGAACTGTTGCCCTGATCAGTAATGCAAGTAAAATTCTACTAAAAATCTTAATGGGAAGACTTCATAAGAAAATGGAAGAAGAGATTAACGGGGTTCAAGCTGGATTTAGACAAGGAAGAGGAACAAGAGATCACATACTCAACATGCGTTTAATAATAGAGAAGTGCAAAGAATTTAATGCAAACATATTCTCATGTCTTGTGGATTATTCAAATGCATTTGACTGTACAACATCAGAAACTTTGGGAAATCATGAGGAAAATGGGCTTTCCATCACATGTAGTGCTACTTATAAAAATGCTCTAGACCAGAGGTTCCCAAACCACGGCCCACGGGCCACTTGTGGCCCGCCAGCTGTCAGCATGTGGCATGTGAGGCCTTGTTATTTAATGTAATATATTTTAATAATTTCAAAAATGCACTTGGAGCGCCCCATCAGCGTACGATAATTTACTCTGCTCGCGGTTGATATGCTCAGATATTATCGCATTCGCCTGTTCAGTTTGCAATGAAACGTTATGAAGTTCCGATATCCCCGCCTTGTCCACCAATCAGAGTACGCAAGGCATCATGTTGTCGTCTGTTATGACCATTTAGCAGAGTTGGTAGTATTGTGTTGAAATTAGATGTTTTCAAATAAAGATTTACCATTAAAGTCTATAAACAAGAGTGTGGAAAATCTAAAATCAAACAATGGTAAAAAGCGAAAATGTGAAGATGTTGCTTGTCGTGAATTCAATGAAGATTGGATGGAGAAATTTATGTTTATGCCTAGCCGTAGTGGTAAACCAGTTTTCTTATTAATCTGCAGAATTTGTGTTGCTTTTACAAAATCATTTAATCTGAAATGACACTTCACGACCATACATTCAGACATAAATGCTCAATATCCGACCAATTCGGAGTTAAGAAAAGATTTCATAGCTAAAAGAGAAAGTATATATAATAATATATTTTATATAGTATATATATATATTTATATATATATATATACTATATATATATATATATATATATATATATATATATATATATATATATATATATATATATATATATATATATATAGTATGTACAGTATTTTATAATGTTATAACGTTGTGGCACGCTTAACTACCGAAAATAGTAGATATGGCCCTCTGCTTGAAAAGCTTGGGAACTACTGCTCTAGACCAATATGCAGCAATTAAAACAGATGGCGAGACATCAGATTGGTTTGACAGCAAGCAAGGAGTCCGTCAGGGCTGTGTGCTGTCACCCTATTTGTTTAACCTGTACGCCAAAAATATAATGAGAAATGTCAGAGATGATATAACCAGGGAGCAATATGATGCCCTAAATATCGGTGGTCATGAAATACCAGAGATTCGATATGCTGATGATACAGTATTACTATCCACATTCACAGAATGGTATAGAAAACTTAATAACCTCAACTCAAAGAAATAGTGAAAATCACAACTTATATCTTAACATAGCAAAAACAAAGATAATGCATACAGATAAAACTACTATGGAGAAAGAAATATATGTTAATGAGGAAAGATTGGAGGTGGTGGAAAATTTTGAATATCTTGGGTCATTGATTACCAACAATGGTGACACAATGAAAGAAATTAAATGACGACTATCAATTGCTCTTCAAAGACTAAAACAACTGAATAAATTATGGAGTGGGACAGATAGAACTACAAAAATTAGATTTTTAAGAGCATGCATCTTTCCCATTGCAACATACACCTGTGAGACCTGGACACTTACTAAACAAGCTGAACAGCGCATAAATGCCTTTGAATATAAATGTTATAGACGGGTTCTAAGAATATCTTGGGTAAAGAAAAGAACAAATGCATCCATACTTCAAGAGCTGAATATTGAAGAGGGTTGGCTATTAAAGACGATAAAACAAAGAAAATTGATATATTTTGGTCACTTGAAACGTCATGAAAGTTTGGAGAGAACAATAATGGAGGGGTATATGCCTGGGAAGAGAGGAAGAGGAAGGTCCAAAGAGAAGATGGGTAGCAGGATGTGGCGGATGATCTCCAGATGGGTGTATCGGACACGGGACATCTTGCTTGTGATCAAGAAGTTTTCCGGAAGGTTGTTTTGGGTGAGATGTTCTGCAAATGACATGCTGAATGAATGAATGAATTGTCTGTTATTACTACCATTGCCTGTTTATTACTAACAAGATCTCCTATGTTTAGGAAATTCAAGCAACCCGAAGAATTCCTTTTGATACGGTACAAAAAACTACAGGCTAGGCCAGAGTTTTATCAATGTACAACCAACTCTGGTGATTCCAGCTTGCAGTTTGAGCTGAATACTGGCCACGGGACTATCATCATGGATAAGGTACACACAGCTTCTTTTCTTTTTCCCATAATTCAGAAACTCTCCTGGCATTAAAAAAATAAACAAACAAACAAGCAAATCCATTAGCAGAAACTTGCTGTGGGTATGTCAAGAGTTTGGATCATCACATTTTTGTAGGCTGGAGAAACTTATATTATATATAGAGAGAATATTAGCTCTCTCATATTATAATATCCAAGTGTTAGCTCTCTCATGTTGTGTGTTGTGTTGTTTGTCCATCAAGAATGATGATGACCATTCATTTCATCCAGTGGGGTTGAAAGTATGGAGCCGTGAGTTCTAAGATGGCTGATGAGGCCTATTTTGGTTCGAAATGTTCTTTGATAATGTGGGCAAAGAATGCTTGACGTTTCTGGAGGAGGATTTCCTGCAGTGGTTTTTCTGTCCTGCCTTTTCTTCACAGCTCTTGCAGTCCTGGTTGCCTCACATATGACTGCACCCTTGCGTAATGATGCACGCCACAAATTTCGGTCTCTGGCTGCAGCCTCCCAGGTATCATGATGAATTCCAAAGGCATTCAGGGAAATTTTCAGGGTGTCTTTAAAGCGTTTCCTCTGGCCACCTTCGGAGCGTTTACCACAACGCAGTTCACTGTAAAAAATTCGTTTAGGGAGCCTGTGATCTGGCATGCGAGTCAAGTGACCAGCCCAACGAATCTGATTCTTCATCAGTAGAGTGTGGATACTGGGCATGGAAGCTCTTTCTATGACTTCAGTGTCTGGGATTTTGTCTTGCCATTTAATCTTCAGTAGCTTCCTTAGGCAGACTGTGTGGAAGTGGTTTAATTTCCTAGTGTGTCGCTGATAAACAGTCCAGGTTTCACAAGCATATAGCATTGTGGATAATACAACTGTTTTGTAGACTTTTAGCTTTGTTTGCAGGCTTATTCCAGTTCTGTCCCATACATTCTTGTACAGTCTGCCAAAGGCCGCACTGGCCTTGGAGATTCTTGCATTCACTTCGTCATCAATTGTGGCATCTTGTGACACAGTGCTGCCAAGATAGGTGAATTTGTCCACAACACTTAGTCTATGATCATTCACTTTGATATTCGGCACAGTGTGATTATTCCCTGGAGCTGGCTGGTACATAACTACAGTCTTCTCTAAGATGATATTGAGTCTAAAGTTGGCACAGGCATGTGAGAAAGCTGTAACATTATGTTGCATGTCCGCCTCTGAGTTGGCATATAGCGCGCAATCATCAGCAAACAGGAGCTCTCTGACGGTGCCGCTGTCAATTTTGGTTTTAGCTTTCAGCCTTCTGAGATTGAATAACTTTTCATCGATACGGTAGTTGATGTCTATTCCAATGTCGTCATTCTCGAAGGCATTCATCAACATGGCTGAAAACATGAGGCTGAACAGTGTTGGTGCCATGACACATCCTTGCTTCACTTCATTGGTGACAGGAAAGGGTTCAGACAGTTCGCCATTTTCCTGTACTTACCTACTTGCCTGCATGCCATCATGAAATAGCCGCACTATTTGGACAAACTTTCGTGGACAGCCATATTTTGCCATAATCTTCCACAGTCCTTCTCTGCTGACTGTATCAAAAGCCTTGGTAAGGTCAATGAAAGTGGAGAACATTTTGCAGTTCTGTTCCTGACATTTCTCTTGCAGCTGCCTTGCAGCGAAAATCATGTCAACAGTTCCATGTTCTTTTCTGAAGCCACATTGACTCTCAGGAAGAAGACCTTGATCGAGATGGGCTGTGAGGCGATTGAGAAGAATTCTGGCAAGTATCTTCCCTGCAATTGAAAGCAAGGAGATGCCTCGGTGGTTGTCACAGGATTGGCAGTTTCCTTTATGTTTGTAAAGGTGGACTATTGACACGTCCTTGACAAGACTTCTTGTGGCATGGTCTCGTTCACCCATTTGTTTGTAAAGACTTGGTGAAGCTGCTCTGTTAGGACCAGCCCACCAGTCTTGTATATCTCTGCTGGGATGGAGTCTGGACCAGGTGCCTTGCCGCTGGAGAGTTGCTGGATGGCTTTGTTTACTTCCACTATGGTTGGCAGGTCATCAAGTGTATCATTGGTGGGAACTTGAGGAAGGCAGTCGATGGTTTCATCATCGAAGAAGGAAGTTGCATTTAAGATGTTGCTGAAATGCTCTGCCCAGCGTTGAAGAATTTCTTTCTTATCGGTGACCAATGTTCCCCCCATCTGCACTGAGGAGGGGAACTATGCCTGGTGATGTAGGACCATAGACCGCTTTCAGTGAGTCGTAGAAGTTTTTCATATCATGTCTGTCAGCAAAGCCCTGAATTTCATCAGCTTTGCTGCTCAGCCAGGAGTCCTGCATGTGCTGAAGTTTCTGCTGCACTACTCTCTGAATGTTCTTGATAGCATCTTTTTTTTATGTTGACTTTGGGTCATTAAAATGTGCCTTGAGGAGAAGATGTTTCTCGGCCAGAAATTGGTTGATGTCTTCGGAATTTTCATCAAACCAGTCTTTATGCTTTCGGGGGGCTGGACCCAGGATTTCCATAGCAGTGTTGTAAATTATGTCCTTTAGGGCTCTCCATTCTGTTTCTGTATTCTGTTTAACTGCAGCATTGGGCTTGAGGTGGTCTTCCAGCATATTTTCAAATGACTGCTGCATTTTCTTGCTGTTTAGCCGGATGACATTTAGCTTTTTTTGCATTTTCACCCCTTGAGGATGCCGTGGTGGCCTGATGTGAATGTTTATTTTTGAGACAATGAGACGATGGTCTGTCCAACATTCGGCACCACACATGGATTTTGTCACTCAAACGTCTTGTCTGTCACTCCTCCTGGTGATGACATAGTCAATGAGGTGCCAGTGTTTCAAGCGAGGGTGCATCCATGATGTCCTATTTCTCATGGGGAGATGGAAAATTGTGTTCGTAATCAGGAGATCATGTTCGGCACATGTCTGAAGGAGGCGGAGTCCATTGCTGTTACAATTTCCGACTCCGTGCTTTCCAATAATGCCACTCCAAGTGGTGTGTCCATGCCTACTCTGGCATTGAAATCCCCAAGCTCTCTCATGTTACAGTACCAGTGTTAGCTCTCTCATATTACAAACCAAATTGTTAGATCTCTCATGTCACAATCCAGCTGCTAATCCTTTAATATTATAACACTGTATTTGACTTTTCCATATTAGCTGTTTTGTGTTACAATTTCATTGTGGGCTGTTACACGTTACACTTACTGCATTAGCTCTTTCATGTCACATTTTCATTGGCCCTCTGGTGTTGCTTTTCTATTATTCTCTGTGTGTGTCTCTCTCTCTCTCTCTCTCTCTCTCATCTCTCTCTCGTCTCTCTCTCTCTCAGTCGCTCTCTTCTCTCATCTCCTCTCTCTCTCTCTCTCTCTCTCTCTCTCTCTCTCTCTCTCTCTCTCTCTCTCTCTCTCTCTCTCTCTCTCTCTCTCTCTCTCTCTGAGAGATATAAATCAGAATGTTAGAGCATGTTTGTTATGTTCTAGTTTGGCCTCTTGTCTTTCAGATACTGGCCAGCCCTGGCACTGGTGACTTTCTGCAAGTGGAGATGGATCTGGTTCAGGATGGGCAGAAAAGAAAGGTCTTTGAGACTGCCATAGAACAGCACAAGTAATACTTTGTGTGTGTGTATATTTATTCTTCTTTCTCTCCTTCTCCTTCTTCTTCTCCTTCTCCTGCATCTTCTTCTCCTCATTCTTATTCTTCATCTTCTTCTTTTTCCCTCTTTAAGAAAGGGTGAAACACTTATTTAACCCAGAGGTCAGTGTGTTTGACCCGTGGCATGCATCTGTCTAAGATTGACTTCTAAACAGATTCCCTCTAAGATGTGGACTCAATCAACCAACGGGTTGGATTTCCCTGTTGAATTTACCAGGGCAGTTGAATTATGGCCTACCTGCCTTGGGATTGTTAATGTGGAAAGATATTTATGGGTTAACTAATAAACTTGTGGTGAGTTACTTTGTTCTTAAGGAGTGACACATGCCTGGGGTCATTGACATTAAGGAGAATGACCGTGCTAGTACATAAACAAGTGACCGGGCATGAGAAATAATAGATGAAAGTTAGAGACAGTAAGGTGAGTGACCCCAGTAGGGAGACTACGAGAAAAACAACCAACCATGAGAAATAATGGTGAGGGTGAGTGGAGACCCCCAGGGTAGGACAGTTTAGTTTGGGTGAAGTCAGGGGACTTCAGGACAGTTGATGTTTTGGCGCCGAGCGGATCGGTTGTCGAAGAAGTGGGAGCTTAGACTGACTGCGGTCAGATCTTTTGTTGTGTTGTTCTCCCAGTTGTGAATGCAGGCCTAAAACCCAGTGGGGGTTGGATAGTTAATAGAGGCCTGAACCCAAAGTGGGTTGGATAGCTAGCAGAGACTAGACCCAGTGTGTGGGTTGTGATGTGTGAGGTCCAGCTGTGGATAGGAACTGGATTACCTGTCTTGTGGATTTGAGATTAAGCAGGCCGTGAGAAGACAGTGATGTGTGTGCGTTAAGTTGTGAGGAGGATATTTATATTCTATGGATTATATTGTTTCTGGATATATAGTTGTGTTCCGTTTGTCCGTGTTCTTTCTGTATTAAAGGATTATGTGCGCCAACTCAATCTTGTTTAATGACTGATGGATGTGTATTACTGGGGTGAGTTGCATTGTGAGACAGTTAGATAGCTCAATTGACACACCAGGAGTATCGTTACCTAGACAACGACCATATCACGAACTTATCATCAAGAACTTCATGATCAGGAGATATATTGTCTTTATCTAGTGCATTTATAAATGCTGTTAGACATAGACTGTAATTTAAAAACACTTTCAGGCATGGGTAATGCATTTATAAACACTCATACACTGCAAATATAAATACTGTCATATCTAGCAAGTTTATAAAAATTGGTGCATGTTTAAGAGCACTTTTAACCCTAAGACTCTTCTCTTTCGGCAGAAGTGCAGCTGCCAAGCATGCTGTTTTCAACAGGCAAGATGATCTGGAGCCACGTTGTGCACCGATGCCTCACGCTGAACAAGTAAGTGTAACAGTACAGCCCAAGCAGTCACAGCCATTTGACTGATCTGTATCAGCCTCATACGTTTTTGTGTGCTCATCATCATCATGAGCTCTACCAAATGGTACAGCGTTAATGTGTCTCAACAGATCTTGGCACTGGGTGTCCAATCTATTGATACTCCCCCATGCCATTGTATTAGGTCATCCTTTTTCATTTCACTTGGTCTTTCTCTGCCTCTTTATGCTGATCTTTCCATTCATAATGTTTTCCAATGCTTCTCTTCTCATTTCATGACCAAAACTGAGTTCTAACTCTTGAATCTCGTACATTGATGTTCAGGCCACCTGATCCCTGGAAAATGCTTGCATCTATTGGGGTGAGACCAGTGTAGAGGCCTCCCTCCTAACCTGATACTAAAATATCATATTCATGGTAACTGTGTTACAGTGCTTTCCTTCCCCTCTCAAAGCAAAGGTTCTGCGGAGAGGCCACACTACAGTGAGGTGCTTCAAGGTATTCTTCTGGTGCTGTCTTTCCTTTCCAAAAGCTGTCTTTCACCTTCCTAATTTCACTATGCAGTGGATGTTGTGTGTTTGCATTAACTCTGAGGTAGGCACGTGCTCTGCAAATTTGTATTCTGTCTTCAATGGTTGGAAAATCAAGAAGGTAGCGCATTGCCCTGCATGCTGTATCTCTTGTATATCCAAGAATAATGCGCATAGCTTCGTTCTGTATGCTTTCCATCCTTTCTTCTTCTCTTCTTCTTTGTGTTCATCCACAGTTTTTTTTTCATATGTAATTGCGGTGTGTCCGGTTAGGCACCCTTGGGCCGAAACCCTTAGGCCAACACATCTGACTTTAGCGAGAATTTTGGACAGGTTAGCATTCCTGGGAGACTCACTTTTGTGGTACCGTCCACATCCCAGCTGGTCAAGTTGGAACAGTCGAAGACTTCACGGTCATCCCTCAATGGAAGGCAGGGATAGTCCATGGCATTTTCCGCCATCCAGGCTGGCTTCCATAGTTGCAGAGCCGACACATAGCACCCAGGTTCTTGGCTCACCGAGGGAATCGTCACGTCCTGCTCATGACTGCTTTAATTCCTCACTTCAATATACTGGGTATTTTGTTCACCCCGGGCCGTTCCCGCACAAACCAGACCGGCCTGCAGACGGTATCCACTCAGCGAATTTTCGATTCGGACATATGCTTGTTGTTGTGCCCAGGTACAATATAATCAGAGCTGTTTCGGGCATGGCGCACATTCGGAAAACTAGCTAGTCAGAGCTGTTCCGGACATGAGGGGCATTCGTAAAACTAGGTAGTCAGAGCTGTTCCTAGCACGAAGGACAATTGGAAACTAGCTAGTCAGAGCTATTCCGAATGTTAAGTACATTCGGACGACTAGTTAGTCAGAGCTTTTCCGACCACGAAAGACATTTCACTCGGACGTAATTGCATAGTGCCATTTTTTATGTTGCCACCCATAGGCTGGCACTTCCGACTTCGGCGGGCATTTTTAATGAGGTTAGCCTTCCTCGGTTTTCGAGGCACATAAGACTCTTATTGTTGTGGTGTCGCCCACATCTCAGCTGGTCAAGGTAAAACGGTCAAAGACATCATGGTCAACCCTCAAGGGAAGGCAGGGGCAGACCATGGGCATTCCCCGCTATCCAAGGAGGCTTCCATAATTGCAGAGCCGGCGCATGTTGCTCTGAGACTGGGCTCACCCAAGGAATTGCCATGTCCTGCTCATGGCTGCTTTAACTCCTCACTTCCATGTATTGGGTTTCTCGCTTGCCACTGGTCGCTTAAGCACAAAGCAGGAATGGTCAGTCTGCGGACAACATCCACTAGGTAAGCTTTCGCTTTGGACTTCGGACCACGCAGTGGATTCACTAGACAAGCATTCCATTTCATGTTATTGAGACGTTTTTCCACCTTTGACTACACTCTCTATGAGTGTAAATACAAAAAATTTTCATAACCATTTCGTGCGACTAGGGCACTTTTTCTACTTTTAGTATTCACTCACAAGGTAGGCTACAGCCTCTTACTCCATGCATCAGTGAGTGAGAAACGGCCAGGCCCTCTCATCCATGGATCCCTCATATCCTCCAGCTGAGAGCCTTCAAACAAGTACCTGTACTTAGCATGTAGCGTGCTCAGCATCTCACCTCCATTTTTTGGTAGGCGGGTGTCGGCCCAGCTCTCACATCCAAGGGTTTATGGCTTAGAGGCGTTCAGCCATATCCCTTGACTGGGAGCCTTAGAGTGTGTCTGGACCAAGAATTAGCGGCATCGTGCGCCTGATTTAGACTTTGACTGCTATCCTCAGTCTACCTGCAGAGCAGCAGGTTGTGTCTCGCTTAGTCTGGCCCCTATCCCAAGAGCTGTCCGACATGTAGTTGTGCTTCCGTCAGCATAGCACTCAGGGACACTGGGATACGCAAGGCCCCCCCCCCCCACCACCTCGACAAGGTGGAGACACATCTGGGGGGGGGGGTTCATCCTTTCTGTCTGCTTACAGCTGAAAGTCAGAATCGCCATCGCATACTCCAAAATAGACATGACCAGCCCCTCGTATAGAAGACATAGATGGCGCTGCTCACAGTTTGCTGCCACCATAACCCACATTGCAGCCAAGCCACGCTTGGCCTTTGTTATCACCTGGTCTATGTGCTGATTATAAGCCAGGCTTCGATCAAAACGTATCCCCAGGTAGTTCATTGCCTGTGTTCTTTCCACATTCTCTGAACACAGATTTACAGTTGGTGTTGGAGTGTTGACAATATGATTATTCAATGAGAACCATGTCACTGTTGCCTTTGTTGGGTTGACCATTGCGCCAGCTTCAAAACACCAAGTACTTATGCAATTGAGTTCGGTTTGTAGTTCCACAGCAACCTGATCTCTATCCTTGCCCTGACAATACACTAAAACATCATCGGCATATGACAATGTCCTCCCCGGTCCAGTGATCTGTAGAGAATCCTACACAGATTCTCACTGTGTAGGCGTTGAACAGTACCGGAGATAATGGTGATCCTTGTGGTAGGCCAGGATATATTGTTTTTGGTTCCGACGTCCAACTGTCATATCTAAAAACTACTTTCCTTTGGAAGAGGGCTGCAGCAATCCAACTAAGGAGGAAAGGACTTATCTTGAGTTCGAGAAGCTGAAGCATTAAAAAATCCAATGGTACTCTGTTGTACGCGTTCTCAAGATCAATCGCTGCAGCAAAGGTTTCAATGCCTGAGTGGAAACGTTCATAGACATCATGGGCAAAAACTGCTGCATTGGTCCAGGTTTCTCTTTTTGTATGGTACCCTCCCAGGGTAGGTGGGAAAACACCTTGCCTCTCTAGCTGGCTTGATATTTTTCTGGCAATTAACTTCTCCAGCAGCTTGTCTATTGTATTCTGCATGGTTATTACTCGATATCCCTGAATTTTTGTGTGGTCTTTGTCAGGCTTCGGCAAGGGAATCAGATAGCTGTGTAACCATTCCTCCTTGATGCTAACACTCCCTATACTGTTATTGTACATGTCTGCTAGTTTCTCTAGCTCGTTGTCGGTACACCTATTGATGTCATCGTATCTTATTCCATCTGGCCCTGGAGTGCTGTTTTTTTTATCGTCGAAGCACAGCCTTGATTTCTTTCACTGTCTCTGTGTCTTCATCTGAATTATTCTGGGCCTTGCATCTGTCTGAGGTGACCTCCTTGGCCAGATTTCGGCCTCCCATGTCTGTCTGGTTGCTCTGCTCTAGATAGCGTTCAAAGAGTGCTTTGCCCTTGTTCTCGTCAGTCCTCTGGCAGATGAGGTCAGCACCTTGGAAGTCAGAAATGCTCTTATTCTTGACTACCCCCTCATGCTTTTATGTAGCCGCCAGAACAATTTCAGTGACTTGTCTGGGCTTACTCTTTAACACACCTCTGCCCATTTTTCACTTTAACCACCTTTACACGTTTTTTTTAAATAGCTTACTTTTTTGTGCATCTCTCTAAGTTTATGCAGGGACTAGGATGGGTAACTCTGTTCTTCTTGGCAATTTGCCATTTCCCAGGCCTTCTCCACCTCAAAATTCCACCAGCTGCTCCCAGCTTTTTTCCTGCTCTGAAGCTTTCTGCGCTTGTTGTGCCCTATTTTACTCAACACATCTTGCCCTGTATTGTCATACTGGAAAGTTTTTTGACCGTTAACTTGTGTTCCCGGTTCTGCCTTTCTCACCAATATACTGCAAGGGGGTGTCGCTGCGTGGTACCCTAGGACACCCCATCTACACACTGTACGAGTGAAAGGGGGAAACCATCACCAGATCAATAGCACTGTCCTCATCCCCGGGGCAGCTTGCTGTCCTGGTGACACAGCCCCTGTTGATACAACCAGGTCCCAAAGGTTTCAAGTGCAGACTCGAGCCCTCCCCCTGTGTTTTTAGAAAAAATTTCCCCATGATCTGCCTTTAGCGTTGAAAACACCACAGAAAATAACATTTCTCTCAAAACCCAATATGTCACTTATGCCTGCCCCTTCTTGAAATCCACATAGCGTTACGGGCAAAACATTAACCAACACAAATGTAGACTGGATTTAAATCTTACCCCTGTATGTGTATGTCGTCATTGTCCCAGCTGGGCTGTCTAGCTCATGCCCCCAAGCTGTCGGAATGAGAATCGCCATTCCCAGATGTCGCCTGTTGTAGAAGCATTTGAAGCGGCAATTTGGAGTAACTGATCACCCAGTCTCGTCTCCTGGAGCACTACGATGTCGCTCCTGTATATCAGGTTTTCTAGAACAGGGCCCCGTTGTTTTAAGCTGGCGCAGTTCCAATATAGAATACTGGTATTTCTGAGGCCCAGACGGTCACACTTGAGTCTAAAATCTCTTGTGCCCCCTCATATTCCGTGCCGTTTGTGGCCAGCCCGCCTTCCACGTCGCCTTGTTAAACACACGGAGCACAAACGTTGTTCCGCTATTTTGAAAACATCGAACACCACAGAACCACACACACTGCAAAAATTCACTCAAGGATTGCTTTGCTTGATACACGAACTCCATAGCATTGGCACAGATCTTGAGAAGAAACTCCTAGTTTTACAGCCTGGCACACAAATTACATGCAAGAGATGAAAAAATCCATCTCCTACGCGAAAAAGTTAACGGTCTCAAACCAACATGACCGTCTGCCGCCATCTTGACCCGATTATGTGCGACACATAGTAGGTTACAGTACTGTAACCTTAGCTTCCCTTAGGGGTCTGGTAACATAAGGGTACAATAACAACATACTATACTATTTTTCAGGTGCCAGTATTACGTCCTATGGTACTTGATGTGTCTGTGTGTGAGGCAGAGCCATTCGAACATGTCACCAGTGCTGACCCCATGTCAGGACAGCGTAACAACGAATTTGCTCCACACCAGAAACCAGCATCAGGATCTCAAGTTGAAATGCTTTCACAACAACGTTATCCAGAGCAGAATTTCACTCGCCCACTCACCATTCCGGCAAATGGACAGCGTATGACTGGACCCCTCCAGCAGCCACTGGTGCTGCAAACTAGGTCACCATTGTCATATCGGTACTCACCAGCTGGGCAACATCAGGGAGCCACAGTGTCCAGCTTCCAACAGTTGTTGCCTCAGAATGAACCTACTCCACACAGTCAGCATAATTTCCATGTTAATGGTCACGGAATTTCACCGACTACTGTGCTTCAGACATACCCAACATACCCTCAAAACACATCATCTCAACATGTCACAACACCTGCAGCATCATACCACTTTACTGCACCAGCATCACAAACTTCACAACCCATGATCTCTTCAAGCCACGTGAATTATAATGATTCTAAAACCACCCCTGCTTCTCATAACAGAAACCAGAGTCTTCCAGAGTTTACTAGTGTTGGTTATAATATTCAAGATTGGAACTGTTACATTTCGCCGAACGTAAATACTGAAGTACATCAGAACATTCCCAATTCCCAATTTATGAACACTTCAGTTGCCAAGGGAGGACAGCAAGCTGGGATTATACCTCCAGAAGCTTATATCCAAGCAAGCACTGTTAACGAACAGGACGTTAACTTGGTACTCACCAGCAGTCAGCATAATTTCCATGTTAATGGTCACGGAATTTCACCGTTTGCTCCGACTACTGTGCTTCAGACATACTCAACATACCCTCAAAACACATCATCTCAACATGTCACAACACCTGCAGCATCATACCACTTTACTGCACCAGCATCACAAACTTCACAACCCATGATCTCTTCAAGCCACGTGAATTATAATGATTCTAAAACCACCCCTGCTTCTCATACCAGAAACCAGGTCTTCCGAGTTTACTATGTTGGTTATAAATTCAAGTTGGAACTGTTACATTTCGCCGAACTAAATACTGAAGTACATCAGAACATTCCCAATTCCCAATTTATGAACACTTCAGTTGCCAAGGGAGGACAGCAAGCTGGGATTATACCTCCAGAAACTTATATCCAAGCATGCACTGTTAACGGACAGGGCGCTAACTTGATTCCTCCTGTAACGTGGGGCCTATCAGCATCATCATCCGCTTCAAATAAGGGACTTCAGCATTGTAAAGAACTTTAAAAAACTATAAATGAAAAAGGGGTTTGTTATCACCTTTTTAAACAACACTCCAACCCATTTCTGGGGTGATGGAGGTTAATGATCAGACGATTACAGCAAAAGTAAACCGCATCTCTATGGGGGGGCCATCGTTTAACAGCACTTTTAGGTCTAATATTGATGACAATGGCTTGGATGTCACCTCCAACAGACTTCACATAACCTTACCGTGCCATGGAGCCGATTCATTGATATCTGAAGACTCGTATCTAGCCCCACCTTCATCTTCCTGTGCCCAACAGATTACTGTAGAGAACATCAGGTGGGAGAAGATTCCCCCAAATGTGATGACCTATGTGAATCACCTGAGTGAGCAGCACAAACAGATGCAGCAGCAGATCAAACAACTGCAGCAGCAAATCCATATTCTTATTTCGGAGAAAGCTCAGAGAAGCCAGGCCACTCCCCCAGACATAAACTCCAGAAATCACCAAAATATTTCTATGGCAGTAAACACCAGCTTCTCGGATGACCTGACAGAAGCCGACTCGGAGACGATACATTCAGTCTTTGGGACAGATCGTAACACCAAGGCCATGAAATATATCAGCGATGAAAATCTAGCAAAGCAGCAAAGCCCACCGTATAGCTCCGGCAGTCTCACGTTCTGCATATTCTCCAAAAATTCTGATGATCGCAGTTTGGGATTCCCCTCCTGGTTTCCATAGACACATGGAGATATTTTCAGAGACATCAACTGACTAGAAATGATAGGTCCACTGTGGGGGTGTCCATGTTGGGTACTGATCTCAAACTGAGAACTGATTTCAGCATCTTGACAAATGGAAGTTCTGAGAACATCAACTTGAGTCCAGAGACAGAAATTAAGAAGGCACAATTCCTGCAGTTGCATGCAGACCCAGAGATGCGCATTGACCAAGTGTTATCACCCATAGGTTAAAAAGCTCCAATGATGAAAACATGAAACTGCTGGCTAAAACAACAAGAAATGTGGGTGGCTACAAAGCCAGGGGAGCCCCGATGTTGCCAGCATCAACAACCCTGCCAAGGTTGAGCTGCAAGGATCAATGATAGAGATCAAAAAATACACATAGTCGCAGGAGAAATGTTCTACAGGAAGTTTTACCTCAAGCATTTATTACCAAGAAAACATTTACTGAAACTGTTGTATGACAAGTACCTCTGCAGTTCTTTTATCAAATCTGTGATTTATAATGTATAAAGGGTCGCAAGTGTCTACACATGGATTGGATGGGGTTACATCTGGGTTGGTATGACTGAGCACACTGTACACATGGGCTGGGTGGGGTTACATCTGGGTTGGTATGACTGAGCACACTGTACACATGGACTGGGTGGGGTTACATCTGGGTTGGTATGACTGAGCACACTGTACATGTGGACTAGGTGGGGTTACATCTGGGTTGGTATGACTGAGCACACTGTACACATGGGCTGGGTAGGGTTACATCTGGGTTGGTATGACTGAGCACACTGTACATGTGGACTGGGTGGGGTTACATCTGGCTTAGTATGACTGAGCACACTGTACACATGGGCTGGGTGGGGTTACATCTGGGTTGGTATGACTGAGCACACTGTACATGTGGACTGGGTGGGGTTACATCTGGGTTGGTATGACTGGGCACTGTACATGTGGACTGGGTGGGGTTACATCTGGGTTGGTATGACTGAGCACACTGTACACATGGGCTGGGTGGGGTTACATCTGGGTTGGTATGACTGAGCACACTGTACATGTGGACTAGGTGGGGTTACATCTGGGTTGGTATGACTGAGCACACTGTACGTGTGGACTGGGTGGGGTTACATCTGAGTTGGTATGACTGAGCACACTGTACACGTTGGCTGGGTGGGGTTACATCTGGGTTGGTATGACTGAGCACACTGTACACGTGGACTGGGTGGGGTTACATCTGGGTTGGTATGACTGAGCACACTGTACACATGGGCTGGGTGGGGTTACATCTGGGTTGGTATGACTGAGCACACTGTACACGTGGGCTGGGTGGGTTACATCTGGGTTGGTATGACTGAGCACACTGTACACGTGGGCTGGGTGGGGTTACATCTGGGTTGGTATGACTGAGCATGCTGTACACGTGGGCTGGGTGGGGTTACATCTGGGTTGGTATGACTGAGCACAGCTGTACACGTGGACTGGGTGGGGTTACATCTGGGTTGGTATGACTGAGCACACTGTACACGTGGGCTGGGTGGGGTTACATCTGGGTTGGTATGACTGAGCACACTGTACACGTGGACTGGGTGGGGTTACATCTGGGTTGGTATGACTGAGCACACTGTACACGTGGACTGGGTGGGGTTACATCTGGGTTGGTATGACTGAGCACACTGTACACGTGGACTGGGTGGGGTTAAATCTGGGTTGGTATGACTGAGCACACTGTACACATGGACTGGTTGGGGTTAAATCTGGGTTGGTATGACTGAGCACACTGTACACGTGGGCTGGGTGGGGTTACATCTGGGTTGGTATGACTGAGCACACTGTACACGTGGGCTGGGTGGGGTTACATCTGGGTTGGTATGACTGAGCACACTGTACACATGGGCTGGGTGGGGTTACATCTGGGTTGGTATGACTGAGCACACTGTACACGTGGGCTGGGTGGGGTTACATCTGGGTTGGTATGACTGAGCACACTGTACACGTGGGCTGGGTGGGGTTACATCTGGGTTGGTATGACTGAGCACACTGTACACGTGGACTGGGTGGGGTTACATCTGGGTTGGTATGACTGAGCACAGTACACGTGGACTGGATGGGGTTACATCTGGGTTGGTATGACTGAGCACAGTACACGTGGACTGGGTGGGGTTACATCTGGGTTGGTATGACTGAGCACACTGTACACGTGGGCTGGGTGGGGTTACATCTGGGTTGGTATGACTGAGCACACTGTACACATGGGCTGGGTGGGGTACATCTGGGTTGGTATGACTGAGCACACTGTACATGTGGACTAGGGTGGGGTTACATCTGGGTTGGTATGACTGAGCACACTGTACACGTGGCTGGGTGGGGTTACATCTGGGTTGGTATGACTGAGCACACTGTACACTGTGGGACTGGGGGGGGTTACATCTGGGTTGGTATGACTGAGCCCACTGTACATGTGGCTGGTGGGGTTACATCTGGGTTGGTATAGACTGAGCACACTGTACACAGTGGACTGGGTGGGGTTACATCTGGGTTGGTATGACTGAGCACACTGTACACATGGGCTGGGTGGGGTTACATCTGGGTTGGTATGACTGAGCACACTGTTACACTGGGACTGGAGTGGGGTTACATCTGGGTTGGTATGACTGAGCACACTGTACACGTGACTGGGATGGGGTTACATCTGGGTTGGTATGACTGAGCACAGTACACGTGGACTGGATGGGGTTACATCTGGGTTGGTATGACTGAGCACAGTACACATGGACTGGGTGGGGGTTACATCTGGGTTGGTATGACTGAGCACACTGTACACGTGGACTGGGTGGGGTTACATCTGGGTTGGTATGACTGAGCACACTGTACACGTGGACTGGTTGGGGTTACATCTGGTTGGTATGACTGAGCACACTGTACACTTGGCTGGGTGGGGTTACATCTGGGTTGGTATGACTGAGCACACTGTACACGTGGGCTGGGTGGGGTTACATCTGGGTTGGTATGACTGAGCACACTGTACACTGTGGACTGGGTGGGGTTACATCTGGGTTGGTATGACTGAGCACACTGTACACGTGGGACTGGGTGGGGTTACATCTGGGTTGGTATGACTGAGCACACTGTACACGTGGACTGGTGGGGTTACATCTGGGTTGGTATGACTGAGCACAGTACACATGGACTGGATGGGGTTACATCTGGGTTGGTATGACTGAGCACACTGTACACGTGGGACTGGGTGGGGTTACATCTGGGTTGGTATGACTGAGCACACTGTACACTGTGGACTGGGTGGGGGTTACATCTGGGTTGGTATGACTGAGCACAGTACACATGGACTGGGTGGGGTTACATCTGGGTTGGTATGACTGAGCACAGTACACATGGACTGGGTGGGGTTACGTCTGGGTTGGTATGACTGAGCACACTGTACATGTGGACTGGGTGGGGTTACATCTGGGTTGGTATGACTGAGCACACTGTACATGGGGACTGGGTTGGGTTACATCTGGGTTAGGTATGACTGAGCACACTGTACACATGGGCTGGGTGGGGTTACATCTGGGTTTGGTATGAACTGAGCACACTGTACATTGTGGACTGGATGGGGTTACATCTGGGTTGGTATGACTGAGCACAGTACACGTGGACTGGATGGGGTTACATCTGGGTTGGTATGACTGAGCACAGTACACATGGACTGGGTGGGGTTACATCTGGGTTGGTATGACTGAGCACAGTACACATGGACTGGGTGGGGTTACATCTGGGTTGGTATGACTGAGCACACTTGGACATGTGGACTGGGTGGGGTTACATCTGGTTGGTATGACTGAGCACACTGTACATGTGGACGTGGGTGGGGTTACATCTGGACCTTAGTATGACTGAGACACACTGTACACGAGGGGCTGGGTGGGGTGACATCTGGGTGGGTATGCCTGAGCACACTGACATGTGTACTGGATGGGGTTACATCTGGGTTGTATGATCTGGGCACTGTACATGTGGAACTGGGTGGGGTTACATCTGGGTTGGTATGACTGAGCACAACTGTACACATGGGCTTGGGTGGTGTTACATCTGGGTGGTTATGACTCGAGCACACTGTACATGTGGACTATGGATGGGGTACATCTGGGTTGGTATGACTGAGCACCACTTGTACGTACGTGGACTGGATGTGGGGTTCCTCTGAGGTTGGTATGGACTGAGCACAATGTACACGTGAGGAATGGGTGGGTTTACATCTGGGTTGTATGACTGAGCAGTACACGTGGGTGGGGTTACATTTTGGTTGGTATGACTGAGCACACTGTACATGTGGCTGGTGGGGTTAATCGGGGTTTTTTGCTGAGCACACTGTACACGAGGGCTGGTTTTGGGTTACATCTGGGTTGGTATGACTGAGCACACTGTACACGTGGACTGGTGGGGTTACATCTGGGTTTGGTATGACTGAGCACACTGTACACTGGGCTGGGTGGGGTTACATCTGGGTTTTGACTGAGCTCCCTGTACACGTGGCTGGGGTGGGTTACTCGGGGTTTGGGTATGACTGAGCACACTGTACATGTGGCGGGGTGGGGTTACATCTGGGTTTTGGTATGACTGAGCACACTGTACACGTGGCTGGTGGGGTTACATCGGGGTTTTGACTGGACCTTTGGGGTGGAGGGGTTACATCGGGGGTTGGTATGACTGAGCACACTGTACACTGGACTGGGTGGGGTTACATCTGGTTGGTTGACTGAGCACAGTACACTGGACTGGGGGGGTTACATCGGGGTTGGTATGACTGAGCACAGTACACTGGCGGGGTGGGTTACATCTGGGTTGGTATGACTGAGCACAGTACACATGGCTGGTGGGGTTACATCTGGGTTGGTTGACGGGCACATACACGTGGACTGGATGGGGTTACATCGGGGTTTGGTATGACTGAGCACAGTACACATGGACTGGGGGGGGTTACATCTGGGTTGGTAGACTGAGCACAGTACATGACTGGGTGGGGTTCCTCTGGGTTGGTATGACTGAGCACACTGTACATTGGACTGGGTGGGGTTACATCGGGGTTGGTATGACGAGCACACTGTACACTGGCTGGGGGGGGTTACATCGGGTTGGTATACTGAGACACTGTACACAGGGGCTGGGGGGGGTTACATCTGGGTTGGTATGACTGAGCACACTGTCAGGGGGACGGGGTGGGGTTACATCTGGTTGGTATGACTGGGGGCACGAAACATGGGACTGGGTGGGGTTACTCTGGGTTGGTATGACGAGCACACTGCACAGGGGCTGGGTGGGGTTACATCGGGGTTTGGTATGACTGAGAAAACAAGGGACTG